>KE370996.1:1654012-1668702 GCA_000418225.1 Zizania latifolia
AGCTGTTTTGTAATACCGCGGGTGCTTTTTAGATGGTAAAATTCTTTAGGGGGTTATTTAGACGTCAGCGATACTTCGAGGGTATAATTTAGACTTTTTCCTATTTTAGATGATTACCAAACTCAAGGCTCAAGTATTCTCCTCCACGATCTGATCGTAGAAACTTGATTGTCTTTTCTAAATGATTCTGTACTTCATTCTGAAATTCTTTGAACTTTTTAAAGGACTCCGACTTATGCCTCATTAGGTAGATACATCCATATCTACTAAAGTCATCAGTAAAAGTTATGAAGTACTAAAAACCACTTTTGGCTGCTAAGCTCATTGGTCCACATACATCAGTATGTATGAGTGCCAACAAGTCACTTGCCCTCTCACTCTGAGCCATGAAGGGTGCCTTCATCATCTTGCCAAGTAAACATGATTCACATGTCTCAAATGATTCAAAATCAAAAGAGTCAACAAGACCATCTTTATGGAGCTTCTCCATGCGTCTCTCATTTATATGACCTAGGCGACAATGCCAAATAAATGTGGGATTCAAATTATTAAGACGTTGCATTTTCATATTAATGTTATAGACGTGAGATTCTTCAGGATTTAGAACATATAATCTATTCTCCAATGGAATATTACAATAGAACACATCTCCAAGATAAACTAAACAACCATTATTCATTGATCTAAAGTCATAACCTTCTGCTTACAAGCATGAAGCAGAAATTATGTTTTTACATAGAGTTGGAACACAATAACAATTATTTAATTCCAAAACTAATCCTGAAGGTAGAGACAATGGCATGGTTCCAATAGCAACCACATCAACTCTTGCTCCATTGCCCAAACAAAGATCCACTTCGCCTGTAATCAAACTTCTACTTCTTCTTAGACCCTGTAACGACTTGCAGATGTGAGCAACTGATCCGGTATCAAATACCCAAGAATCAGTAGATGAAGTAACAAGATTAATCTCTATAACATTTATACCTGAAGCAGAAGTCGCACTTCCCTTCTTCTTGAGATCCTCCAAGTACTTCTTGTAGTTCCTCTTCCAATGACCCGGCTCTTTATAGTAAAAGCATACTGCATCTTGAGCCACCCCTTTCTTGTCCTTTTTGGTCTTGGAATTGCTCGCGATCTCATCGGGAGTCAACTTCCTCTTGACCGCATATTTCTTGACACAGGGCTGTTTCTTGCCCTTTTGCAGCATCATCACATAATTGCTATTTTTCTTAATGCTCTCATTGGCGGTTTTCAGCATCCCATGCAGTTCTGTCAAGGTTTTGTCCATGCTATTCATATGATAATTGAGTATGAACGGTTCAAAACTCGATGGCAGGGATTGAAGAATCAGGTCAGTAACCAACTCTTGGCTAAGGGGAAAGCCTAGTTTTTCTAGACTCTCAATATAACCAATCATCTTAATAACATAGGGACTGACGGGATTCCCTTCAGCAAGACTGCACGCAAACAAGGATTTTGAGGTGTTGAACATCTCGACCCTCGCTTAGTTCTCAAACATGCCGCGCATACCCACAATAATATTATAAGTGTCTGTGTTATCATATTGCTTTTGAAGCTCAGAGGATATTGTGGCAAGCATGAGATAGCTTACATCAAGGACATCATTAGTGTGCTTCTCATAAGCACGCTGTGTAACCATAGTAGCATTATCAGGCAAGTCATCAGGGTAGGGACTTTCAAGAACGTACTCTTTTTGCTCTAGCTTAGAACAATTCTCAAATTTCTATACCAATCCATAAAGTTTATTTCATTAAGCTTATCTTTCTCAAGGATAGATCATAAATTAAAAGAACTGGACGTGGTAGAGGCTGACATGATCTACAACATAAGATATGTAAAGTTTAGTACATATGTTTATGATAATCTTGATGGAATTGTGCCCAAGAGAATTCTGGGGAACCGGAAGTTCTGGCTGAGGGCTGGAAGTTCTGGGTTCTAGAGCATCACAAAGTTTCGGTTATAACCGGAAGTTCCAGGCCAGCCCCAGTTTTGGTTTTTTGGAGGAGCCGGAAGTTTCGATTGGACCGGAAGTTCCAGGCCTACCTGAATGAACCGGATGTTCCGGGTCGAAATATATTCGATACAGAAGGTTATTTTTGGAAGTTCCGATTAGAACCAGAAGTTCCGGTTCAGGCGAACAGATTAGATCTGTTGGGCTTTAATATAGATTAAAGGCCCATGATAGGGCACTATATAAAGAGAGGAGGGGCTAGCACGAAAAGGTTGCTGCTGTTGCTCCTAGTTGAGAACCCTAGCCACCACTTCTCTTCTCTCCTCAATTGCAAGTGTTGTGATCGATCTCCCCGGATCTCGCGAGTGGTGCTAGCACGCCGGCGCGAGGTGATCCTGTCCCCGGATGTGTGGATACCGTGGAGGCACTGCTCAAATAGCGGTGCTCGTCTTCTTCGAGTGGAGATCATCGGATCGCATAATCTCCATCACCGGATCACTGACGAATGGACGGTGCCGGGAGGAGCTGCTCGAGGATGCGCTTCATCGACTCTACTTCCGCTGCCTGAGCGCATCTCGATGCTTCAGGGAACAATCCATGATCCCATTACACGCATGATTTCTGGGCTAACGGGGTAAATTTTTGAAATGAAGCGCTAGCGTAGCCTCCCAATAACCCAACAGTGGTATCAGAGCCTACGTCCGTAGTGTTCGATCTGGATCGATCACATATGGTGATAAATGGTGGAAATAGATTGGATCTATTGTTTTTGTCATCGAATTTTTGGAAGTTCCGGTTGGACTGGAAGTTCTGGGCCGAAATAATTTTCGATACAGAATGTTATTTTCGGAAGTTCTGGTTGGACCGAAAGTTCTGGGTCTAGATGTTCTGGTTGGACTAGAAGTTTCAGACAGAAATAAATTCCGTACAGAAGGTTATTTTTGGAAGTTCCGGGTGTGACTCGGAACTTCTGGGCCAAAATAAATTTGAGTCAGAAGGTTGATTTTGGAAGTTCTGGCCCTGAGTTGGAAGTTTCGGGCCCTTCGACCGGAAGTTTCAGGCTCGGAGCCAGAATTTCTGGGCTTGGTTCAGTCACGTCTAGATTCCGCCTAACTCGTTTTTGCAGGGAATGTTGTGACTGGTATGACCTTGCAAATGTATAAGATACAAGCTTGTAATAACATGGCCTGCGTGTCATGGTTGATTACAGTCCAAGGCTGTTCAAATGTTGTACGACCTACGTGTCGACATGTGATGCTTCTGCTCATGTAATCAGTATAGTGCTATTAGGTGTAATAGACTGATACAAGTTCATGGAGACCTGAAGTGTGATGACCCAAAGAACAGGAACCATGGAGATGGAGATCACCATGTGAAGAGGGCCATACTATGTCAGAGTTAATATGATTGCCTGTGATGTTTACTTATGTTCCTGTCATACTATTCTTTCATGTTCTGTGTGCAGTCGGCATCGTTACCATGTTAGAATAGTTTTCCTTAGAAAATTAAGTATTGATGCTCTTTCCAATGGCTGCACCTACCAAGGTGCTCGATCTTCGATGGTGGCTCTGCCAAAGTAGGGTACCGTCTTTTATCTTGACCAGTTAGGATGGATGTCAGACACCACATGAATAGTATTGGTTTGCTTAACAAAGCTATCAAAACGATTTTGGGCTTTGGGGCATGGAGTTGGGAGTCAGGCATTGGATGCCACCCCAATGAACAAGAGTCACATATGATGTGATTAGCAAGTGTTGCTTACCTATGTCACTAATCTTCTAGCAGTGATGCCAAAGCTCACTAGGAGTTAGATGAATATGAATCTTGTCCCACAATGTGTCGTTAGAGGGAACGCGATCATTTTATATATTGTGGCACATCTTTTATTTGATAGAAGATTAACATAGCATAGTGCTAAATCTTACATTGTTGTTATAGATCATGGCTCCTACTGCAAAGAACACTTTTGTTTTTAATCTGTGATCTATCCTTGAGGGGGAGAAATTGTCTGAAACAAATTTTATTGACTGGTACAGGAACTTGAGAATTGTTCTCAAGCAGGAGAAAAAGGACTATGTTCTAGAAGAACCCCACCCTGATGAACCAACGAATGAAACACCACTTACTGAAAGGCACGCTTATGAGAAGCATGCTAGTGATTCAGTGGATGTCAGCTGTCTCATGCTTGCCTGCATGTTCTCTAAGCTTCAGAAGCAATATGAGGACAGGGATGCCTACGATATGATCGTGGGGCTGAAGGGCATGTTTGAGAACCAACACGGACTGAGAGGTATAATGTCTCAAATCCTTGTTTGCGTGCAGGTTGGCGGAAGGCAGTCCAGTTAGTCCTCGTGTGATCAAGATAATTGGTTATGTTGAGAACCTAGAAAAACTCAAATCTAAACTTGATAACGATTTGGCCACAGATATGATTCTTCAGTCGCTCCCTGCGAGCTTCCAGCTGTTCATCATTAATTTTCATATGAATGGCATGAAGAAAACCTTGGCTGAATTGCATGGGATGCTCAAGACAGCCGAGGAAAGCCTTAAGAAGAATCCTAGTCATGTGATGATGGTTCAAAAGGAAAGTAAGAAGAGAAGGCATAAGGAAAAGGCTAAAGCTCCAGATGCGATCACGAGCTCTAAGTCTAATTCGGCTAGAAAGTCTAAGTCGGGGCCTGCTAGCTCTTACACTTGCCACCACTGCCATAAGCCTGGCCATTGGCGGAGGAATTGCAAGTTGTACTTGGAAGAACAAAAGAAAAAGAAGGGAAGTGTGACTTTCGCTTTAGGTATAAATGTTATTAAAATTTATCTTGCTACTCGTCCAAGTGATTCATGGGTATTTGATACCGGATCAATGATTCACACTTACAAGTCATTGCAGGGGCTGAAAAGGACTAGGAAGTGCGCAAGAGGCGAATTGGATGTTCACGTCGGCAATGATGCAAAAGTTGCTGCGTTGGCCGTCGGCGTCTATTCTTTGTCGCTACCCTTAGGATTAGTTTTGGAGTTAAATAATTGTTATTTTATTCCTGCCTTAGGTAGAAACATTATATCTTCGTCATGTTTAGAGGAAGACGGTTTTGAATTCGTAATAAAGAACAAGTGTTGTTCGATATTTTTGAATGGTATGCTCTATGGTGTTTGTCTATTGTTGAATGGCTTATATATTCTGAATCTTGAGGATACACATGTCTATAACATTAATACGAAGAAACCTCAACTCAATGATTTGAATCCTACCTATGTCTGGCATTGTCGTTTAGGTCATATAAATGAGAAGCGCATGCAGAAGCTCCATAGAGATGGGCTTTTGGAGTCATTTGATTTTGAATCGTTTGACACATGTGAGTTTTATTTACTTGGCAAGATGACTAAGACCCCTTTCACTGGTCAAAGTGAGAGGGCAAATGAATTGTTGGCCATTGTACATACTGATGTATGTGGACCAATGAGTTCTACAGCCAGAGGTGGATTCCAGTACTTCATAACTTTTACCGATGATTTTAGTAGATATGGTTACGTCTACTTAATGAGACATAAGTCAGAATCCTTTGAAAAGTTCAAGGAATTTCAGAATGAGGTACAAAATCATACTGGCAAGACAATTAAATTTCTACGATCAGATCGTGGAGGTGAATATTTGAGCTATGAGTTTAATGATCATCTGAAGCAGTGTGGAATTGTTCCACAGCTGACTCTACCTAGTACACCTAAGTAGAATGGGGTGTCCGAGCGGAGGAACCGAACCTTATTGGACATGGTCCAGTCGATGATGAGTCAAACTGATCTTCCATTATCTTTTTGGGGATTCACTTTAGAAACTGCTGCTTTCACACTAAACAGAGTTCCATCTAAATCTGTAGAGGACACCATATGAGATATGGACTAGGAAGCGTCCCGGGTTGTCTTTTCTAAAGATCTGGGGTTGTGAGGCCTATGTAAAGCGTTTGACGTCTGATAAGCTCACTCCCAAATCTAATAAATACTTCTTTGTGGGATATCCTAGGGAAACCAAAGGATATTACTTTTATAACCGAGAAGAAGGCAAAGTGTTTGTCGCCTGAAATGGTGTCTTTCTGGAAAAAGAGTTTCTCTCAAAAAGGGTTAGTGGGAGCACAATGCAACTCAAAGATGTTTAAGAACCACTAGAAAGTGTTTCAGCTCCTACTAAACCATAACTCGACATGCAAGATGTTGCGGAGCCTGTTGTCGAGACACCAGCCCCACGTCGGTCGGAGAGGTTGAGTCATGCGCCCGAGCGGTTTGCGTTTTTAACCACTGGGCAGCACGACGTATTATTGTTGGATAATGATGAACCTAAGACCTATACGAAAGTGATGATGGGACCAGACTCTGTGAAATGGCTTGGAGCCATAAGATCCGAGTTAGAATCCATGAGAGAGAACTAAGTTTGGAATTTGGTCGATCCACCTGATGGTGTAAAAACTATCGAGTGTAAATGGATTTTTAAGAAAAGGATAGACATTGATGGAAATGTTTACATCTATAAGGCATGATTGGTGGCGAAAGGTTTCAGCAGATTCATGGTGTTGACTATAATGAAACGTTTTCACCCGTCGCAATGCTAAAATCTATCCGGATTATCGTAGCAATTGCCGCATTTTATGACTATGAGATATGACAAATGGATGTCAAGACGGCTTTCCTTAATGGAAACCTAAGTGAGGATGTGTACATGACACAGCCTAAAGGTCTTGATGATCCTGAGAATGTTGGGAAAGTTTGCAAGCTGCAAATGTCCATTTATGGGCTGAAGCAGGCTTCTCGGAGTTGGAACCTTCATTTTGATGAGGTAGTCAAAGGGTTTGGCTTCATCAAGAACGAAAAAGAGCCTTGTGTTTACAAGAAGGCTAGTGAGAGCTCACTTATGTTTCTGGTCTTATATGTAGATGACATATTGTTGATCGAAAATGATATTCCTATGCTAGATGCTATCAAGTCTTCGTTGAGAAAAAGTTTCTTAATGAAAGATCTTGGGGAGGCAGCATACATGTTGGGCATAAATATCTATAGAGATAGATCAAGGAGGCTAATTGGATTAAGCCAAAGTATGTACATTGATAAGGTATTGAAACGGTTCAATATGCATAATTCCAAGAAAGATTTTGTGCCAATGTCACATGGTATTTCTCTCAGCAAGAGTCAGTGTCCTTCGACACCTGATGAGCTGGAGAAGATGAGTATGAACCTATATGCCACTGCAATCGGATCCATCATGTATGCCACGCTTTGTACATGCCTAGATGTTTCTTATGCTCTAAGTGTTACGAGCAGATATCAGTCAAATCCGGGTGAAAATCACTGGACGGTTGTAAAAAGTATCCTTAAGTACTTGAGAAGAACTGAGGATATGTTCCTGGTCTATGGAGGTGAGGAGGAGCTCGTTGTAAATGGTTACACCAATGCTAGCTTTCAAACCGACAAGGACGATTCGTGATCGTAGTCTAGATTTGTGTTCTGCCTCAATGGAGGCGCAGTGAGTTGGAAGAGTTCCAAGTAAGAAACGGTTACAGATTCAACGACAGAAGCCGAGTATATTGTAGCTTCGGAAGCTGCGAAGGAGGCAGTTTTGATCAGAAAGTTTGTTTCTGAGCTGTGTGTTGTCCCTAGTGCATCCAGTCCAGTGGACCTCTATTGTGATAATAGTGGTGCCATTGCATAAGCCAAGGAGCCTAGGTCGCATCAGAAGTCCAAGCACATACTGCGGCGCTATCACCTGATCTGTGAGATTATAGGTAGAGGTGATGTGAAGATATGCAAGGTGCACACGGATTTGAACATAGCCGATCCGTTGATGAAGCCTCTTTCACAGCCTAGGCATGAGGCGCACTTGAGCTCTATGGGTATTAGATACTTGCGTGAGTGAGTCTGGTGTATGTGAGAGAAAGTGTCTTGTCTATACTAGTATACATTTGGATAATTGGTTATCTTGTTCCTTGAATAAATGTCTTTTACATTGATCAACAAGTACGTGACTTGTTTGTGAAACTCTCTGTGTCAAGATGTTATTCTAAACGATCCCTAATCTCATATCATCATGTGGGACAGTGATGATTTATAGATTAGCATATCTGTCTGATTGATGATCATGTTTCATAGATCATAGACATGGAGATGTCAAATCAGTGATGTGGACTCATGTTGGTGAACATGGAGTTGGATAGACCCACTTTGAGATACTGCTAGGATTGTTATTTTATATGTGCCATCAGTTGTCATCTTAAATGGTGTACCTGCAGAATCCTTAGACCTGAGATTGTCATTGATTCCAGAATGTGTAGTAGCACACTTAGGGGCTTCCAAACTCTATTCCGTAACTGGGTAGTTATAAAGATTGCTTTCAGGTGTGTCACGAAACATGTCGTGGGATGTGAGCGGTCAAGATGGAATTTACCCCTCCTAAATAACAGGAGAGACGTCTCTAGGCCCTTCGAGATAGTCGGATTGGAAAATGCATGGCCATGCCACTATGATCAAAGAGTTGATCATGATTGAATCCACTACTTGATCGAGTGATGTGTCGAGCTATCAACAAGGGTGGCACGACTCTCGCCTTGAGCTTGACTGATGTCGTGAGGTAAAGGGATTGGTGCGTGAGTATATCAAGGTTTAGAAAGTATGATTTTGACTTTGTATGTTTTCGAGGGTCAATATGTGCTGCTAGATACCGCTATTGATCGGCGATCCGAAAAGGGTTCTAGGTAGCGACCGTTTGCATATGAACCTATCGGGTCGCACGCTTAAGGGGATTGGATTTTAAAAGCTTACAAGAATTAGCTCTTGTGCAAGTGGGAGATTGATGAAATTGTGCCCAAGAGAATTCTGGGGAACCAGAAGTTCTAGCTGAGGGCCAAAAGTTTCAGGTTTTGGAGCATCCGAAAGTTCCGGGCCAGCCCTAGTTTTGGTTTTCTGGAGGAGCCAGAAGTTTTGGTTGGACCGGAAGTTCCGAGCCTACCTAGATGAACCGGAAGTTCCGGGTCGAAATAAATTCGTTACAGAAAGTTATTTTCGAAAGTTCCAGTTAGAACCAGAAGTTTCGGTCCCGATGAACAGATTAGATATGTTGGGCTTTAATACAGATTAAAGGCCCATGATAGGGCACTATATAAAGAGAGGAGGGGCTAGCACAAAAAGGTTGCTACTGTTGCTCCTGGTTGAGAACCCTAGCCGCCACCTCTCTTCTCTCCTCGATTGCAAGTGTTGTGATCGATCTTCCCAGATCTCATTAGTGGTGCTAGCACGCCGGCGCGAGGTGATCCTATCCCCAGACGTGTGGATACCGTGGAGGCACTGCTCAAATAGCGGTGCTCGTCTTCTTCGAGTGGAGATCGCTGGATCGCGTAATCTCTATCACCGGTTCACTGATGAACGGACGTAGCCGGAAGGAGCTGCTCGAGGACGTGCTTCATCGACTTTACTTTCGCTGCCCGAGCGCATCTCGAGGTTTGAGGTAACGATCCACGATCCCATTACACGCATGGTTCCTGGGCTAACGGGGTAAATTTTTGAAATTAAGAGCTAGTGTAGCCTCTTCATAACCCAACAAATCTTTCATTAAATTATTTAACAAAAGATTCTCCCACTATGTTTTGGAAACATCCAAGAAGTTTCAAAAAGATTTTTCTTTGAGCACAAAGTTTTTGTACACTATTTCAATGCATCCGTCTTGATAGTACGGTATACCTAGACTCAATTTCTTATAAAAAATAAACATTTCGCACCAATGAGCCTATATTGCACTGGAAAGAGCTTTTTCTCCATAATTGCTTGAATTTCAACGCCGTTTTGTCTTTCAACTTCTACATTCATCTCAGCAACATGGTTAGTAGCATTTGATAACGATTGTCATTAATACACCAAAATTAATTAGGAGCCTATATGCATCAAAATTCATTTTCAATCTCCTCTTTTTGGTGATTAATGACAACATGATCAAAGAAGTGATGAATATTGCATAAGAAATGAATATTAACAATAAAGCTCCCCCTAAATGCATGCACCATTATAATAACAATAAACATGACATGTGTCGCATTTAGGGCACCATAAGAACATATATCATACGATTCACAAAATGAAAATAATTAAACATTAGATTTTAGTGTGAAGTTCATTACATAATCCATGATAGACATAAAGGCATAAAGATGACAATCCATTATTATAAGCCAGATTTGTTCATGACACGGATTTCAATTTTAGAATCAAAAAGTGAGAAAAACTAAGGAGCTAAGCAACAAGACGGTGACTTCTTTGTTTTTTCTCCCCCTTTGTTATCAAAGACACCAAAAAGAGAGAATGCAGCAAATCGGCTCACTCAGAGTCGTCCTCACTCCCATCATCATCATCAAAAGAAGAAAAAGATGAAGACTGTTGCAAAGGAAGCTGTTGCTACTGCTGCTGGGAAGACCCTACACCGGATCGAAAGAAATGTGCGTAGGAGTCGGTGCAGTCAGCGAACAAGTTAGGATCAAACTTCTCATCAGAATCAGACAGAGGCTCCATGGGAGGATGTCCTGATTCCTAAAGCATCAGATTGATCGCCTTGTTCAACTTTTCATCGTCCTTAGCTCACCTCCAATTGCTATTCTGGCACATCTTGAAGATAGCCGAAAGAATCCGCTTGATTGGTGAACTAGAGGAGCTAGACTAGGGCACGGTCCTTCGAGTAGGAGGAGCCCATCGAGAGCCAGCTGGAGGAGGACACTGGGCTACAGAGAAGGGCTGGCTAGGAGGAGCTCTTGAAGATGGCGCCTGAGGAGTGTACCCTCGGTGCTCGACCTCATAAATCATCTTCTGGTGGGTGACTCGATCAATCACATGTTGTATGTACGGAGTGTACACTTAACTCTTGGTCATAGAGACGAAGGTGGTCCAAATCTCACTCTAGAGAAAGTGAGACACACTAAACAGTCCTCTGTCCTACCTCATAATCGATAGCAAGTTGTGGGCATTGCCCAGCAATGAAGACGAGTTCCCGAGCTTTGGTAGAAGGGTCTTCCTGAAAATGCTGTTGAGCACTACGAAGACTGGTGAAAGACCCTCTGTCTTGCCTCCAAAGAAGTTACCTGGCTCATACAGAAAAAAACTGCATTAGCTGCCAGCACAGATTCTTGATCCAGATGATATTCGGAAAGATCATTGCCATTAAGATCAAGTATAGCAGCGAAGTCATTGAGTGTGACCTCGAACTCAAGCTCCTCTAGACTCCAATGGAAAGAGGGCTCTTCATTGTTGACTGTCTGGAAGAGGGTGGAGTAAAACTAGTAAATAGCCTCTTCACACCAGTTCTGCTGTAACTCTATGAGGCCATAGAGATTCTAGGCCTGGTAGATGCGGATCACTTGGTTGAACACTGAATTGTTCTTCTTCTTCATTGAAGTCCAGTTGATCCACTGCTCCACTACTGGGTGCTACTTGGGAAGCATGGCACTTTTGTAATAATCCTACTAGAACCCAGGGTGGAAATGATAGTCAGAGGCATATCAGATATAATCTCGAGGATGTTGATTGCGCTCCCACCCTGCCTCAAGAGTCCATATCATGTAGTTGACTTCTATCCGAGGAGTGACTCTGCCAACTTTAGGAGGCTCTTAGACTTTTCTCCTCACCAGCTGAAGGATGTTGTCACTATGACTGGACAACCCTGAAGCTAGCCTCTTGCCCTTATCTTGAGGTAGAGGCCTCACACTAGGGGCTGCAAGGACTTGGATGCCAATGTCAGAGAATCGGTGACTTCGAGAGGCTAGCCTTTTGAATCACCCTCAGGAAGCTTGCTGCCCGGCACTCGAACCCTGAGGAGGAGAATCCTCGGTGTCTCTATCGTCACCAGACAGGTTCCTCGAGTCATGCTTGGCCTTCTTGCACCTTTCATCAGACGTGGCGACAACTGCTACAAGGAAGAAATGGATCAAAAATTAAACCAAGGAATGAAACTTTTAAATGCAACCTAACCTGGAACCTCTAGACTTCACAAGAGCCTCTAGGACCCGGACTATCCGGATTGATCCGGATCATCTGGGTTCCGCATGATCAAAATCATCCGATCTTGAAAATGTGGCTAGGGTATATCTAAACAACAAGAATAGGAACATCTCTAGCTAGAAGATTCAAGAATTAACCGAGAACTAGAGGGAAACGACCGATCTAGGGTAAGACCAAAGAATACCTCAAAGAGATGAACCACGGAGGATTTTTGAAAGGAGGATCGGTGATTCCAAAGGGGTCCTTAGCTCCCCCTCAATGGATCTCACGATTTCACAAACGAAGTTTGGAGAAAAACAGCTGAAATCAAGAGATGGAGTGAGGGGTTGAAGTGAGGAAGTGCTGGAGGAGAGAGAGAAGTGGAGGGCTCTGGGACTATTTATAAAGCTTGCCTCGGACACTCTGAGTGGATCCGGAGTATCTAGGATTCTGGGTGATTCAGACTATCCGGATGGATTCAGATAATCTGGGTGCACTAGAACTTAAAAAACAGATCCCAGGTCTGGAGCATCTAGGTTGAGCCGGATGATCTAGTTCCTCTAGAAATCTCAGCTCACAAGGAATTCAATGATGATAAATACCATAAACTTTTGACTTAATAAGAATATTTCACCACAAGCATTTTAGACAAATAGACATAAGTAAAACATGGCAAGTGTAAGCATATACATCAACAATACATAGCACAAAACAATAAAAATGAATATGGAGGTTTTGCATTCTTATTTAAAATGTAGCCTGTTTCGTATGAGGAAGGCAATTAGTTTACCTTCTCATTTGCAACATGGGCAATTTATATGCAAGTGTTTTAAGCTATGTTGCGAGAATCAAGGATATTTAGCTCATTTCTTAACTCACAAAACTATTGCTCATCTAGAGGCTTGATAAAAATATCGGCAAGTTGTTTATCGGTTCTCACATGGGTTAGGCTAATATCTCCCTTGATCTCATGGTCTCTCAAGAAGTGGTGGCGAATGTCAATATGTTTGGTTCTTGAGTGTTGAACTGGGTTGTTGGCTATTTTGATGGCGCTCTCATTGTCACGCAATAATAGGATTTTGGTGACGTTGTGCCCAAAGTCTTTGAAGGTTTGTTTCATCCAAAGGAGTTGCGCACAACAGCTACTGGCTGCTACATATTCGGCTTCAGCTGTGGATAATGCTATGGAATTTTGTTTCTTAGAAGACCATGAAACAAGTGATCTTCTAAGGAATTGGCAGGTTCTGGTGGTGCTTATCCTATCCACTTTGCAACCGGCATAATCAGAGTCTGAATAGCCGATAAGATTAAAGGTTGAGCCTTTCAGGTATCAAAGCCCTATGTTTGGAGTATGAACAAAATATCGAAAGATTCTTTTAACCGCAACCAAATGACATTTTTTTGGTGCAGCTTGAAATCTTGCGCACGTGCAAACACTAAGCATTATATTGGGCCTAAATGCACATAAATACAATAAGGAGCCAATCATGGAGCGATATACCTTTTGGTCGATGTTGGTTCCTTGTTGATTTAGATCAAGATTCCTCTTGGTTTGCATGGGAGTATTGATGGGTTTGGTATTCTCCACGTCAAACTTCTTAAGCATATCTTTGATGTACTTCGTTTGACTTATGAATGTCCCTTATTTGAGTTGTTTGATTTGAAATCCTAAAAAGAACTTCAACTCTCCCATCATCGATATTTCAAACCTTTTGGTCATAATCCTACTAAATTCCTCACAAAAATCATTGTTAGTAGAACCAAATATAATGTCATCGACATATATTTGGCAAACAAAGAAATCATTATTGTAATGCTTAGTAAAGAGGGTAGGATCAGCTTTGCCTATTTCAAAACCCTTTTTAAGAAAAAATCCCTAAGCCATTCATACCATGCTCTAGGAGCTTGCTTAAACCTATAGAGCACATTTTAGAGTTTAAATACATGATTTAGATATTTAGGATCTTTAAAGCCTGATTGTTGCTCCACATACACCAATTCAGAGATTGGTCCATTTAAGAAGGCACTTTTTGAGGAGCCATGGTGTATTCCATGGAGATGATGAGTGATTGTCAACGGGGAAAGAAGACGTGAAGCGTCGAGTGAAGAAAGAAAATGAAGGAGCTTGACCGTGACGGAGTTCGCGTGTGACTCAGGTACACGGATGGACGCTGGTCGGACAAAGGGGTCGCGAGGGCGTGCCAGTCCAATCCGGGTGCACGGAGCTGAAGTGGCAAGTGAAGAAACGGGATCCACCGTGGTGTTGGCGCGTGCGACTCAGGTACACGGACGACCGACCGCCGGGCTGAAGAGCCACGGTGTCGGATCGGGTCCAATCCGTGTGCACGGTCGAAGGCGGTGGACGCTTTGACGGCTTCGGCTCAAAACCGTCACCCCCCAACGGAAAAGTGTGTTTACCGTGTGAGTTGACGGTGTCGTAACGGTCACGCAAAGTGCGACGCCGAATAAAAAATATTTGGGGATGTTTTCCATTTATTCGGGATATTTTCCATGTTTGCCCCTTGGACGTGTGTGTATGAGTGGATAAAACCCTAGGGGTATAGTGGTCTTTTCCTTTAGTCCCTAGGCCTATATAAAGGGTTGCCATCCCTCATGTATAGTGAGACATTTTGAATTAAAGTGTGTCTATCCAGAATTTTTGTCTACATGTGCATAGCTTCTTCCTTCTCAAGAAAGCTTCTCCTCCAAGCCTCCTCCCTCCACC
>KE370996.1:1684857-1697233 GCA_000418225.1 Zizania latifolia
GATAGGTGGCTCCAAGAAGGTATCGGCCAAGAGGGATCTTCTTGTTTGCGACGAGTTGTTCGGCCATGAACTGAAGGTGGGTCGTCGGCCCCAGGGTGGATCCGCAAAAAACAAACCTCTCTAGCCAGAGATTGAGAAAGGCGACGTGCTCCCGGGTATCTACGGGGCCAGTCATTTTATTGTGTTTAGCGATATATTTTGCCCAACCACCGCAGGATTTGGTTTCGAGGCGGTGAGTCGCTTTGAATCGGAAGAAGAAGGGATCTATTGGAGAAGTGATGTCTAGCGAGGTTAAAGCAAAGACATCGAGCAAAGAGGGGCTCATCGGCCCGTGACCGAATAAGAAGGCGTTGAGGGCGTTGGACCAAAAATAGCAAGCGGCAGCTAGCATCGGTTCATTTTTGTAGGGTTCAGCAAGAGAAAGGCCGATGCAGTGCCTGATATCGGTCTCGTCCCAGAAGGTGCGGTTGGTGGCCGATACCCTAAGTTACCAGTCCCTCCAGCCAGGTAGGGGGGAAGGAAAGGCTCTGAAGCTCAGGTTCCAATCGGAGGGGAGCATGGTGGAGTTTTTGAAGGGGATCCGTTGGGTTTCAGCACTGATGATATCGGACGGATCTGGGTTCCCCATTGGACCAAGGAAAAAGCAAGAAGGAGGATCTATGAGAGGAATTAAGATTTGGTTTTTGAGGTTCTATAGGAAAGGAAAGAAAACGTCGATCAGAAAACAGAAAAAATGCGAATCGGAAACCAAGAACTCAAGAAACCAGAAGAGAAGAGAAAAAAGGGGCAAATAGTACAATGTACCTCTGGGATCATGGAGGTGGTCGCCATTGAGAGTTCCGATGAGAGCGGTTGACGTGGCTGATGGTGGAGAGGTCACCGGGCTAGAAGTAAGACACTCCGGTGGTGAACGCGCGGTGGCGGCGAAAAATTAGAAGTGAGAGGTTCTGTATGCGAAGGGAAGCAGAGAGCGGAGAAGAAGATGAAGAGCCGCCGGGTGATCCTTATAGGACAAGTTTGCGCTTTGAAAATGAGGTTGGGAAAATTCCGCAGATTTGGTGGGACCCACGATTTAACAGAAGACGAAGATTTTGTTGGGACTACGAGGCGCTGGGATTTGCCGTTTTAAGATTTGTGTGGAATGAAGCCTGGTCCGACGTTTCCACGTAAACGTAGATGCATCGAGCTAGGCGACACTCATCACAATTCTTCATGGCCGAAAAAGAAAAGAAGTAAGGTCCTGGAAGAGAAGGAAGTGACGGATCGATATTTATAAGAGGTGCAGTGCTTCGGAGAATGGGTTGATGGGCATTGGAATACGAAAGGTTTTTCTGCAGATTTGCCTGTGATTTGATATTTGGCCTGACAAAGTTATAATTTTGAAGCATCAGTGACACTCCGAAATTGGGGGACATGTGTTAACGACAAAATTTGGTAAGGCCCAGGCCCAATGCAGTTTCAGCACAATTAAGGGAAATCAACAAGTCCGGTCAAAGCACGGTCAATGAAGCCCAACTGCAATACGCACGTGTGATCGGATAAGGATACGAAGAGGCCAGTATACAGGGAAGATAGATCTTGTTACAAAGATAAAGATAAATTAGTTGCAGTCGTAACCATGTAGGACATCTGGACTATAAATATGTAACGTTTAGGCTTAGTTTACAATAAGAATAATCAACAAAAACAAACTCTCGGCGCATCGCCAAAACTTGCCACCGGCGAGTTCTTGCTCTCTCGCGGGGCTGCATCGCTCCGATCTCCGGCGAGAGGTAAGTTCCGCCAAACATGTATTGATTAATAGATCTAAGGCTTCATCGGTTAAGTCCGACATCTTAGTTTATGTATCGATCATGATGTATCAGATGCGTGGTTCAAATTCAAATGCATTAATTAGAGGCTTCATCGTTTGAGTTCGATATCTCAGTTTATGTGTTTGATTTATGTCACGTATCATTCATCTAGATGAAATATATCCTGGTTTGTTTAGTATTATGATTTATTATGGCTTTGCGACTGTCTTGGTTTGGTCCAATCTTGCGGTCATAGTGAAGAGTAATGCGAATACCGATCAGGTATACTATAACCAGATTCTATCGGAGTATAAGCCGATAGGTTATCTCTTTGTGTTTTATCGGCATCGGCGTTGGAATCGGACGGTCCATATCGGCTTAGTGTTATTACGCCCTACTTTTATGTCTCGATATCGGTTCAGATATTAGTTGATTTTACGGGTCAGATAGGTCAGGTCGATAGCTTTATTTTGATAGGTTTCACGGTAAATCTACTCTTCATGATATGTCACGTCATATAATTTCCACTATGTCATCATTGCTCTTCATTCAATACTTCAGTGTACGTTAAGACCATCGGTTCAATAGCCAATAGGCGTTACTACTTATATTTTTTGTTTATCTTATCAGTTGCAGGATCATACTGATTGGCACGCCACGAACCGCAAATTTAGGACCTGCACTAGAGTTAAGCAGATCTCTCAGGCCACGCGTGTGACCAAAAACTTCGCCAACACAACTATGGGAGAAAGAGGATGAATCGCTTCGGAGTTTTATCCAGAGGTTCTCCGAAAAAGGGACCACCATCATGGATGTCAAGGAGCATGACATTATTAATTACTTCATTGAAGCCCTGCACCACACTTCTGAGCTACACAGGGCCCTCATAAGAAAGAAGCCGGAGAGCATAGTGCGGATGATCTATTTTGCAGAGAGATACGCCGATAGCGAAGACGCTCGAAGGGAGAAGATAGAGCACTCGCGTCACAAGAGCCGGTCCCTCTAAAGCAGGGACGATTTCCCCCGATCCCCTCGATGGAAAGACGATCGTCCAAGATCCTCCCGAGGCAAACAAGATCGAAAGAGAAAGACAGAGAGAACTGTCGTGGTGGCTGATAATTCAAGACGCCAAGAAGACGAATCGATGCGGTAGGAGTTAGACAATCCTTGCCCATTTCACCCTAAGGGCAATCATACCATGCACAAATGTTATTCCCTACAAGATGCGTTGGCTAAAGAGTCTCGAAACAATCCTTGCTAGAGTAAACTACGTCGAGACGATGATGATGCTCCATAGAAAGACAGTCGACCACAGAACAACGATTTTCAAGAACCCCACAAGATGGTTAACATCGTCTTTGGGGCCCCCTCATCAGCCAAGACCAAATGGCAGCAAAAGGTCTTGGATCGATGGATCAACGCTACTGGATTTGAGGAAATTCAACAGTTACGGTGGTTAGAAGTTTCGATCACCTTCTACCGGGATGACCGGTGGACCAATGTCCTGAAAACCGAGTGGTGGCCGCTAGTTGTTGACCCGGTAATATTCAAAGTATGCATGAGGCGAGTCCTGATCGATGAAGGAAGCAGACTGGACATTCTTTTTCGCTAATCCCTCGTCGACCTTGGCATTTCAGTCGACAGCCTCCAAAAGGAGGACAATTTTCCATTCTACGGCATCGTACCCGGACAAGGCTCGGTACCTCTCGGCTCGATCACCTTGCTAGTCAGGTTTGGCTCTCGGGATAATTACAGGATCAAGCATATAACCTTCTAGGTCAGAGAGTATGACATCTCATTTCACGTCATCCTTGGAAGACCCTCTATAGCCAAATTCATGGCCATTGGGCTTTATCCTTGCCTCGTGCTCAAGTTACCGGGCCTCAACGGAGTCATCACTGTATGGGGAAACGTCAGCACTTATCGCGCATGCGAGAAGGATAGTCTCACCCTAGCCGAGGCTGTCGACCTATCGGATCTCATGGAGAAAACCTTTAGGCAAGTCCTTGGGAATTTCCACTACGCCCTCGAGCACCAAGAAGATCATCCTCTCTGAGACCGACCCCTTGAAGACAGCGACCATCGGGGCAGGACTCAACCCCAAATAGGAAATCGCGCTCGTTAGCTTCCTGCGCTCTAACATGGACATCTTCGCATGGAAGCCCTCTGACTGCCTAGGGTTCCTCGGGAGCTGATCGAGCATGAACTCCATGTATATCCAACCACCAAGCCAATAAAACAGAAGCTATGAAGGTTTGCACAGGACAGGAAAGAGGCGATCAAGGCTGAGATCACCCACCTCCTGGCAGCAGTATTCATCCATGAAGTCTATCACCTAGAGTGGCTCGCCAACCTAGTCTTGGTAAAAAAGAAGATAGGGCAATGGTGAATGTGCGTGGACTACACTGACTTGAACAAGCATTGCCCGAAGGATCCCTTCGGATTACCATGAATAGACCAAGTCATGGACTCAACAGCAGGATGTTCTCTCCAGTGTTTTCTTGACTGCTACTCCATGTATCATCAGATCAGGCTCAAGAAAGAAGATCAGGAGAAAATATCTTTCATCACGCCGTTCGGAGCATACTGCTATACCACCATGTCATTCGGGCTCAAAAATGCAGGGGCAACATACCAGCGGGCCATCCAGCGATGTCTCTCAGATCAAATCAGCCACAACGTCAAAGCTAATATCGACGATGTGGTTATAAAGTCCAAAGAAGAAGATAATCTCATCGTCGACATCGCCGAGACATTCAAGAACCTTCAGAAGTTCCGATGGAAGCTCAATCTTGACAAATGCGTCTTTGGGGTGCCATCAGGGCAACTGCTCGGGTTCATCGTCAGCAACCGGGGCATCGAAGCCAACCCTGACAAGATAACTGCAATAATGAAGATGGAAAAACTCAATAATACCAAAAAAGTCTAGAAACTCATGGGTTGCATGATGGCCCTCGGGAGATTCATCTCTTGACTGGGAGAAAGGAGAACTCCTTTCTTCAAACTGCTAAAGAAAGAAGAAGAGTTCCAATGGACGGTCGAGGCCAATGAGGCATTTTTAGCACTGAAAAAATTCTTGACCTCACCTCCAATCCTCACAGCTCCAAATCTATTAGTGGTCCTTCTCCTCTACATCACCATCACAACCAACGTCGTCAGCACATCAATTATGGTTGAGAGACCAGAGGAGGAACATGCTTTTCTGGTCCAAAGGCCGGTATATTTCATCTCGGATGTCCTTGGCCTATCAAAAGTAAGGTACCCTCAAGTGCAAAAGCTCCTTTACGCCATCCTACTAACTGCCCAAAAGCTGAAGCTTACTTCCAAGCCCACAAAATTGTGGTGGTCAAAGAATACCCTCTGGGTAATATACTTCACAATCGTGATGCAACCGGGCGAATCGTAAAATGGACCTTTGAGCTGGGGGATTATACAATAGAGTTCTCATCCCACACCACCATTAAATCATAGGCTCTAGCCAATTTCATCGTAGAATGGATTGAGATCTAACTACCCCCGAGTAGAGAAGAAAAAGAGTATTGGACGATGTACTTCGATGGCTCCCTAAGTATAGATGGGGTCGGCGCCAGAATTCTCCTCATATCTCCAAAGGAGGATGAACTGTGTTACGTGCTGCAGCTACTATTCAAAGCTTCCAATAACGCGGCCAAGTATGAGGCCATGTTACATGGTCTCCAGATAGCGGTATTGCTCGGGGCAAAGCAACTCATGGGCTACAGAGACTCCAAGTTAGCCATCAGCCAGGTTAACAAAGACTGGTCTTGCACCAGCGACAAGATGGATGCCTACTACACTGAGGTTTGAAAACTTGAGGGCAAATTCTTTGGGCTGTAGTTTCACCATATCTCCCATGACGATAACTCAAGGCCGATGCCCTAGCATGCCTCAGATCCTCTCGAGCTATGGTCCCTTAGGGCATGTTTGTCTAGGAGCTCACCAAACCGTCGATCAAGGATAATGAACACCAAGCCACTAGCCCATCGGTGATTATTGCTATGGCCAAAGACATCGATGACTAGCGGCGGCCCCTCATCGAGTACATCTTGAAGGGCACAACCCCAGAAGACAAAACCTTGGCCGAGCGCTTGACATGACAAAGCAAGCAATACGTGGTCATCGGGGATAAGCTGTACACGCATGTGGCCTCAACAAGGGTACTTTAGAAGTGCATCCTGCCAAGCGAAGGCCTCTAGATCCTCAATGAGGTTCACGTAGTAGCATGTGGCAATCACGCCGGGACCAGGACTCTGGTCGAAAAAGCCTTTCGATCAGGTTTCTACTGGCCAACGGCTAACAATGATGCCAAAGAGTTAGTAAAAAAGTGCACCGGGTGTCAGTTCTTCTCTAAACAAAATCACCTGCTAGCACAAGCCCTTCAAACAATCTCGCCAACCTGGCCCTTCGCTTGCTGGGGGCTCGATATGGTCAGCCCTTTTGAGAAGGCTCCCCAAGGAATCGATCGGCTGCTGGTGGCCATCGACAAGTTCACCATGTAGATAGAAGTGATGCCACTAAAGAACTAAATAGCCAAAAAAGTAGCAAAATTCATCGAAGGAATTACCTATCGGTTTGGTGTCCTAAATCAAATCATAACCCACCTCGGGACTCAGTTTATAGCAAATAATTTCTAGGATTTCTGCGAAGAAATACTGATCGAGGTCAAGTATGCGTTAGTCGCACACCCTTGGCCAATAGGCAATGTGAGCGTGCTAACGGGATGATCCTTTAAGGCTTAAAAGCCCGAATCTTCGACCCCTTACAGAAGTACGTCGGAAGATGGCTGTAGAAACTCCCTACAGTACTCTAGGGGCTCCATACGCAGCTGAACAGCGGCACAAGACAGACACCTCTTTACCAAGTCTATGGCTCCGAGGTGATTCTCTCGAGCAAAATGCTACACAAATCCCCTCGAGTCCATCACTACGACGAAGGAACGACAGACCAAACTAGGGCCAAAGATATCGACTCCATCGAGGAAGCCTGGATAGCAGCCACAGTACAAGCAAATTGCTACCAACAGGCTCTCCGATGGTATCATGACCGCAATGTACAAAGCAGAAGTTTTAAGGTCAGTGACTTAGTACTTTGCTAGGTACAATCAACCGTCAGGATGTACAAACTTTTTGGCCCCTAGGAAAGACCTTTCATCGTAACCAAAGTAAGAAGACCAGGGGCCTACAGGCTAGTACGAGAAGATGGGCACGCAATACCAAACTCATAGAACATCGAGCACCTCCGTTAATTTTATGCCTAACAACATTCTGTAAAATAACTTCTGTTACTTCTGTTGTTAATGAATTATGTTCAGGCACCCATCAACCCTATGGCGCTGTTTCTTCGCCGACCTTACCAACTACATCCCCCCTAGACATGCAACTGGCTGGGAAGGGCTAAGCCTTTGGGCTGTACACCCGTAGTCGAGCATATTTTCTCACCGACCTCGTTGACTACTTGCCCCCAGACATGCAACTGAGCTGGGAAGGGCTAAGCATTAGGGCTGTACACCTATAGTCGAGTATCTTTTTCACCGACCCATGCCGATTATATCCCCTCCGTGTTGGGCGCTAGATGGCCACCGTGCATGCAACTAGACCCAGGAGAGGGTAGACTTTTAGTCGTACACCCACAATCTCTTCACTGACCTCGCTGACCTAAGCAGACTACATCCCCCTCCGAGTTGGGCGCCACATGATCACCGTGCATGCAACCAGACCTGAGAGAGGGTAGGCTATTTAGCCATACACCCGTAGTCTTGCAACTTCATCAACTTCGCTGATACACCATGTGGGTGATAACGTACAATGCACAGCAAAAATCACGCAAGGCAAGCACCTGAAACCAGTGACGTCGAATTGTCTTTATTTTCAAAACTAATCTTTTAAAGGTACCACATTACTTCAAAGAAGATGATATAGCACTTTTAAATAGACTACAATACTTCAAAGATGGGGACACAGACTCCTTCAGATATTCAACAAAAGAGAAAAACGTAAAGATGGCCAGAGATAACATTCTGCAAAGCAAACATAGCTGCCGCGAGTGACAAGGTTCTAGGAGACCACTACCGCAGCAGCTTCACACGATGCAGCATAAAGCTATCACGACCGTCGCAAGCACCGAGGATCTCGGGAGCCGTTACTATGGCAGCATCGACTCCGCGTGATCCTTGTATTGATAGGAGGATATGGCCACCACCCTGAGAGAGCAGCACAAAGGGACACCACCTTCTTCACCGAAAGGAAAAACAGGGCGGTCTTGACGACGGGGTCAAGGCGCCTACTTTAGCGTATACCACTAGTCTCTTTCGCCTAATCAGTTATCTATCTCGGTGCCCAGGCATTGAGGTAAGCAGCATAGAAGCACTCGACAGCAGAACATCAGTGGATAAGACGACGCCTGAGGAAAGCCCCGGGGGTGGCGCAGCATCATCCTGCGCTGATCCGAAGATCAAACGTCACGCAATGAAAATAAAACAAGATCCAGACAGGAGCAGACAGTTCAACAAACCTACAGCCGTGAACTCCTAGCACCAGGGCTTGTAAAATCCATGTCCAACGGAAGGGCCATCACACCACTGATCCTTGGGATAACAGGCAACATTGACGGAAACAACGGTGATTCTTTTCTCACCCGGCGCATCAGAAATCAAGGAAGATGATAGAAAGCTATGGTAGAAGGCCTAGCAAGGGTGAGGAAAAGAATATGGAGAACAAGAAAAGCTCCACAGCAAAGACAAGGGGGTTCTACGGGTTAAATAGGAGTGCCGCCTCAGATATGACAGCAGCCACAATCACCGCTAGGAGCGTCGCTTCGGTTACTATGAGTTTTATGGCGAAGTGGATGGGATGGTTTTGCCTCCTTATCTGCACCCGCGTCTTGTGCCCGCGTGTGGCACTGTCAGAAATAAAGCATCCCCTCTGTCCTTTTGTCTGCCATGCATTAATTATGGGTGGAGAAAAAGACTAAAAAGCAACCTTTTTGGGCGCACTGGTGGAATCCGCGATGTTTGGGTTCATTTGCGCCCACGGGTCCCATGCCTGGGGGCTCAAGCGCTCAAGGAATCAATAGCGCTCGAGGACTCCCACACCTAGGGGCTCATGCGCCCGAGGACTTGTGCGCTCAAGGGATCCCATGCCCTAGGACCCACATGCTCGAGACCTCACATTCTAGGGGGCACACGTGCCCAGGGACTCATGCGCTTGAAGATTCCCAAGCTCGGGGGCTAACGTGCTCGAGACCTCACCTATTCAAGGGCTTAAGCTCCCGAAAGCTTGTGCGATCAAGGAGCCAAGGCCCGAGGTCTCAAGATCAATCGTGCTCGAGATCACGATGGTCTTGGGACTTCAGCGACAGTCTTCTCCTGATTAGACTTCAACGCAAACAGCTCCAAAAGACAAGATTGTCTACAGGCTTCGAAAAATTCATCAAAAGTTGGAAGTTCCAGAAGGCTTTCTTTGTAGATTATTTTTGACCCTCGAGCTAAATGTTCCATTTAGCTCGAGGCTCGGGGGCTACACCATGTGGGTGCACCTAAACGGTGCACCTCACACAAAAAAGATGAAGATTGAGAAGTTTTTTCAAAATCATTAGAATTTAGTAGAAGTATCAAGGTTTAGATTATAGAAGAGCTCCTTCCAGCTTGTTTTCTCGAAGATTTTCAACCAAGCTAAGAAGAGTTCGGGGCTGCTGTCGGGGATGTGACCCTCGGGTAGCCCATGATTAGGCTTATCAGTTCGGACCGAGAGCAGGATATATCCAGCATTGCTATCCTGTATGGCTCATGGAGGGGGGTTCAGTTCTGATAAGGAAGGTTGTGTTGGGTTATAGGGAGGCTACGCTAGCGCTTAATTTCAAAAATTTACCCCATTAGCCCTGGAACCATACGTGTAATGGGATCATGGATCGTTACCTTCTAACGCAAGACGCGCTAGTGCAGCGGAAGAAGATGTTGGGGAAGCGCGTCCTTGCTCAACTACTCCTCCCTGCTCCGCTCGCTCGTCGGCGATCCGACGATGAAGACGACGCGATCCTACGATCCGGCGAACTCCACGGGAAGAAGACGAGCACCACTATTGGAGTAGTGCCTCCACGGTATCCACATGTCTAGGATAGGATCACCTCGTGCCGGCGTGCTAGTTCCACTCACGAGATCCGGGGAGAGATCGCTACAACCGTTGTAGCTAGGAGAGAGGTGGCGGCTAGGGTTTGGTCAAAACCAACATTAAAACAGTAGCCCCTTCGTGCTAGCCCCCTCCTCTCTTTATATAGTGCCCTGTCATGGGCATTTAATCTGTATTAAAGCTCAACAGATCTAATCTGTTCGTTTGGACCAAAACTTTTGGTTCTGACCAGAACTTCTGAAAATAACCTTCTGTATCAAATTTATTTTGACCCGGAACTTTCGGTCCAACCGGAACTTCCGGTTCGTCCAGGTAGGCTCGGAACTTCCGATCCAACCAGAACTTCTGGCTCCTCTAGAAAGCAAAACTGGGGCTGGTCCGAAACTTCCGGTCTATCCGGAACTTCCGGATGCTCCAGAACCTAGAACTTCTGGCTCTCAGCCAGAACTTCCAGTTCCCCCAGAATTCTCTTGAGTATAATTCCATCAATCTCCTACTTGCACAAGAGCCAATTCTTGCAAGCTTTTAAAATCCAATCCTCTTAAGCGTGCGACCCAATAGGTTCATATGCAAACGGCCGCTGCCCGAAAACCCTTTCTGGATAGCCGATCAATAGCGGTACCTAGCAGCACATATTGACCCCCGAAAGCATACAAAGTCAAAATCATACTTTCTGAACCTTGATATACTCACGCACCAATGCCTTTACCCCACGACATCAGTCAAGCTCAAGGCGAGATTCGTGCCACCCTTGTTGATAGCTCGACACTTCACTCGATCAAGTAGTGGATTCAATCATGATCAACTCTTTGATCATAGTGGCATGGCCATGCACTTTCCAATCTGACTACCTCGAGAGGCCCAGACACGTCTCTCTCGTTATGTAGGAGGGGTAAATTTCATCTGACCGCTCACATCCCACGACATGTTTCGTAACACACCCGAAAGCAACTTTTATAACTACCCTATTACGGAATAGCGTTTGGAAGCCCCTAAGTGTGCTACAACACATTCTGGAATCAAATAACGATCTCAGGTCTAAGGATTCTGCAGGTACACTATTTGAGATGATAACTGATGGCACTTATAAAATAACAATCCCAGCAGTATCTCAAGGTGGGTCTATCCAACTCCATGTTCACTAACATGAGTCCACATCACTGATTTGACATCTCTATGTGTATGATCTGTGAAACATGATCATCAATCAAATAGATGTGCTAATCTATAAATCATCACTGTCCCACGTGACGATATGAGATTAGGGATCGTTTAGAACAACATCATAACACAAAGAGTCTCACAAACAAGTCATCAACTTGCTGATCAATGTAAAATATATTTATTCAAGGAACAAGATAACCAATTATCCAAATGTACATCAGCATAGACAAAATACTTTCTCTCACATACACTGGACTCACTCACGCAAGTATCTAATACCCATAGAGCTTAAGTGCGTCTCATGCCTGGGTTGTGAGAGAGGCTTCGTCAACGAATCGGCTATGTTTAAATCTGTGTGCACCTTGCATATCTTCACATCACCTCTATCTATAATCTCACGGATCAGGTGATAGCACCGTAGTATGTGCATAGACTTCTGATATGACCTAGGCTCCTTGGCTTGCACAATGGCACCACTATTAACACAATAGAGGTCCACTGGACTGAACGCACTAGGGACAACACCTAGCTTAGAAACAATCTTTCTGATCCAAACTGCCTCCTTCGCAGTTTCCGAAGCTGCAATGTACTCGGTCTCCGTTGTTGAATCTGCAACCGTTTCTTGCTTAGAACTCTTCCAACTCACTACACCTCCATTGAGGCAGAACACAAATCCAGACTGCGATCACGAATCGTCTTTGTTGGTTTCGAAGCTAGCATTGGTGTAACAATTTACAACGAGCTCCTCCTCACCTCCATATACCAGGAACATATCCTCAGTCCTTCTCAAGTACTTAAAGATACTCTTTACTACCGCCCAGTGACTTTCACCCGGGTTTGACTGATATCTGCTCCTAACACTTAGAGCATAAGAAACATCTGGGCATGTACAAAGCATGGCATACATGATGGATCCGATTGTGGAGGCATACGGGATCGTACTCATCTTCTCCAACTCATCAGGTGTCGAAGGACACTGACTCTTGCTGAGAGAAATACCATGTGACATTGGCAGGAAACCTTTCTTGGAATTCTACATATTAAACCGTGTCAATACCTTGTCAATGTACATACCTTGACTTAATCCAATTAACCTTCTCGATCTATCTCTATAGATCTTTATGCCCAAAATATATGCTGCCTCTCCAAGATCTTTCATTGAGAAACTTTTTCTCAACGAAGACTTGACAGCATCTAGCATAGGAATATCATTTCTGATCAACAATATGTCATCCACATATAAGACCAGAAACACAAGTGAGCTCCCACTAACCTTCT
>KE370996.1:1707934-1720790 GCA_000418225.1 Zizania latifolia
CCCTCTGCCCGGCCGACGCCCGTCCGTGTACCTGAGTCGCACGACAGCTCCGTCACGGTCGAGTCATCTCCTCCTCTTCCTCTTCATCCTCATCGTGCAATCTTCATCACCCGGTTGACAAGCACTCATCACCTCATGGTTCATACCATGACTCCTCAATCATCAAGACCTTCAGGTTGTGTCATGTACACATCCTCATTTAGATTTCCATTGAGGAAAGCCGTCTTGACATCCATTTGCCATATCTCATAGTCATAAAATGTGGCAATTGCTAGGATGATCCAGATAGACTTTAGCATAGCGACGGGCGAAAATGTTTCATTATAATCAACACCTTGAATCTGCATAAAACCTTTCGCCACCAATCGTGCCTTATAGATGTGAATATTTCCATCAATGTCTATCTTTTTCTTAAAAATTCATTTACACTCGATAGTTTTAACACCATCAGGTGGATCGACCAAGTTCCAAACTTGATTCTCTCGCATGAATTCTAACTCAGATCTTATAGCTCCAAGCTATTTCTCAGAGTCTGGTCCCATCACCGCTTCCAAATAGGTCTTAGGTTCATCATTGTCCAACAATAATATGCCACGCTGCCCAGTGGTTAAAAACGCTAACCACTCGGGCGCACAACTCAACCTCTCCGACCGACGTGGGACTGCTGTCTCGACAACAGGCTCTGCAACATCTTGCATGTCGAGGTCTGGTTCAGTAGGAGCTAAAACACTTTCTAGTGGCTCTCGAACCTCTTCGAGAAGCACCGTGCTCCCACTAACCCCTTTTGAGAGAAACTCTTTCTCAAGAAATATATATTCCGGGCGACAAACACTTTGCTCTCTTCCCGATTATAGAAGTAATATCCTTTGGTTTCCCTAGGATATCCCATAAAGAAGCATTTATCAGATTTGGGAGTGAGCTTATCAGACGTCAAACGCTTTACATAGGCCTCACAACCCAGATCTTTAGAAAAGACAGCTCGGGACGCTTCCCAGTCCATATCTCATATGGTGTCCTCTCTACAGATTTAGATAGAACTATGTTTAGTGTGAAAGCAGTAGTTTCTAAAGCAAATCCCCAAAAAGATAATGGAAGATCAGTTTGACTCATCATTGACCGGACCATGTCCAACAAAGTTTGGTTCCTCCGCTCTGACACCCCGTTCCACTGAGGTATACCAGGTGGAGTCAGCTGTGAAACAATTCCACGCTGCTACAGATGATCATTAAACTCATGGCTCAAATATTCACCTCCACGATCCGATCATAGAAATTTGATTGTCTTGCTAGTATAATTTTGTACTTCATTCTAGAACTCCTTGAACTTTTCAAAGGATTCCGACTTATGCCTCATTAAGTAGACGTAACCATATCTACTAAAGTCGTCGGTAAAAGTTATGAAGTACTGGAATCCACCTCTGGCTGTAGAACTCATTGGTCCACATATATCAGTATGTACAATGGACAATAGCTCATTTGCCCTCTCACTTTGACCAGTGAAAGGCGTCTTAGTCATCTTGCCAAGTAAACAAGAGTCGCATGTGTCAAATGATTCAAAATCAAATGACTCTAAAATCCCATCTCTACGGAGCTTCTGCATGCACTTCTCATTTATATGACCCAAACGACAATGCCAGACATAGGTAGGATTCAAATCATTAATTCGAGGTTTCTTTGTATTAATGTTATAAACACGTGTATCCTCAAGATTCAGAACATATAAGCCATTCAACAATGGACAAACACCATAGAGCATACCATTCAAAAATATCGAACAACACTTGTTCTTTATTACGAATTCAAAATCGTCTTCCTCTAAACATGACGAAGAGATAATGTTTTTGCCCGAGGCGGGAATAAAATAATAATTATTTAACTCCAAAAATAATCCTGAGGGTAACAACAAAGAATAAACGCTGACGGCCAACGCAGCAACTTTTGCACCATTGCTGACGCGAACATCCAATTCGCCTCTTGCATACTTCCTAGTCCTTTTCAGCCCCTGCAATGATTTGCAAGTGTGAATCATTGATCCGATATCAAATACCCATGAATCACTTAGATGAGTAGTAAGATAAATTTCAATAAAATTTATACCTAAAGCGGAAGTCATACTTCCCTTCTTTTTCTTTTGTTCTTCCAAGTACAACTTGTAATTCCTTCGCCAATGGCCAGGCTTATGGCAGTGGTGGCAAGTGTCAGAGCTAGCAGGGCCTGACTTAGACTTTCCAGCCAAATTAGACTTAGAGCTCGAGATCGCATCTGAAGCTTTAGCCTTTCTCTTACGCTTTCTCTTCTTACTTTCCTTTTGAACCATCATCACATGACTAGGATTTTTCTTAAGGCTTTCCTCGGCTGCCTTGAGCATCCCATGCAATTTAGCCAAGGTCTTCTTCATGCCATTCATATGATAATTTATGATAAACGGCTCGAAGCTCGCAGGGAGCTACTAAAGAATAACATCTGTGGCCAAATCTTTATCAAGTTTAGAGCCAAGCTTTTCTAGGTTCTCAACATAACCAATCATCTTGATCACATGAGAACTCACTGAACTGCCTTTCGCCAACCTGCACGCAAACAAGGACTTTGAGACATTATACCTCTCAGTCCGTGCTTGGTTCTCAAACATGCCCTTCAGCCCTATGATCATATCGTAGGCATCCCTGTCCTCATATTGCTTCTGAAGCTCAGAGGACATGCAGGCAAGCATGAGATAGTTGACATCAATTGAATCACTGGCGAACTTCTCATAAGCCTACCTTTTAGCAATTGGAGTACTATCCGTTGGTTCATCAGGATGGGGTTTCTCTAGAATGTAATCCTTATTCTCCTATTTGAGAACGATTCTCAAATTCCCGTACCAGTCTATAAAGTTTGTTCCAGACAATTTCTCTCTTTCAAGGATAGGTCACAGATTAAAAACAGAAGTGTTCTTTGCAGTAGGTGCCATGATCTACAATAACAATGCAAGGTTCAGCACTATGCTATGTTAATCTTCTATCAAATAAAAGATATGCCACAATATGTAAAATGATCGTTTTCCATCTAACGACACATTGTGGAACAAGATCCATATTCATCTAACTCCTAGTGAGCTTTGGCATCACTGCTACAAGATTAGTGACTTAGGTAAGCAACACTTTGCTAATCACATCTCTATGTGACTCTTGTTCGTTAGGGTAGCATCCAATGCCCGACTCCCAACTCCATGCCCCAAAGCCCAAAACTGTTTTGATAGCTTTGTTAAGCAAACCAATCTATGCATGTGGTGTCCGACATCCACCCTAACTGGTCAAGATAAAAGACGGCACCTTGCTTTGGCAGACCCACCATCAATGATCGAGAACCTTAATAGGTGTAGCTATTGGAAAGAGCATCAATACTTAATTTTCTGAGGGAAACTATTCTAACATGGTAACGATGCCTACCGTACACAGAACATGAAAGACTAGTACGACAGGAACATAAGAAAACATCACAGACAATCATATTAACTGTAACATAGTATGGCCCTCTCGCATGGCGATCTCCATCTCCATGGTTCCCGTCCTTCGGGTCATCACGCTTCAGATCTCTATGAACTTGTATCAGTCTATTACACCTAATAGCACTATACTAATTACATGAGCAGAAGCATGACATGTCGACGCGGAGGTGGTACAACATTTGAACAACCTTGGACTGTAATTAATCATGACACGTAGGCCATATTATTACAAGTGAGTATCATATACTTTGCAAGGCCATACCAGTCACAACATTCCTTGCAAAAACAAGTTAGGCAGAATCTAGACGTGACAGAACTGGACCCAGAACTTCCAGGCAGTAGGCCCAAAACTTCTGTTCGAAGGGCCCAGAAATTCTAACTCAGGGCCGAAACTTCTAAAATCAACCTTCTGACTCGAATTTATTTTGGCCCAAAAGTTTCGAGTCACACCCGGAACTTCTGAAAATAACTTTCTGTACGGAATTTATTTATGCCCAGAACTTTCGGTCTAACCGAAACTTCTAGACCCGGAACTTCCGAGTCATACACGGAACTTCTGAAAATAACATTCTGTATCAAAAATTATTTCAGCCCGGAACTTCTGGTCCAACCGGAACTTCCAGAAAATCCAACGCAAAAACAATAGATCCAATCCATTTTCACCACATATCACCATATGTGATCGATCCAGATCGAACACTACGCACGTAGGCTCTGATACCACTGTTGGGTTATGTGGAGGCTACGCTAGCGCTTAATTTTAAAAATTTACCCCGTTAGCCCAGGAACCATGCATGTAATGGAATCATGGATCGTTACCTTCTAACGCAAGACACGCTAGTGCAGCGGAAGAAGATGTTGGGGAAGCGCGTCCTTGCTCAACTACTCCTCCCTGCTTCGCTCGCTCGTCAATGATCCGGTGATGAAGACGACGCGATCCTACGATTTAGTGAACTCCACGGGAAGAAAACGAGCACCACTATTGGAGTAGTGCCTCCACGGTATCCACACATCCAAGGACAGGATCACCTCACGCCGGCATGCTAGCACCACTCGCGAGATCCGGGGAGAGATCGCTACAACCGTTGTTGCTAGGAGAGAGGTGGCGCCTAGGGTTTAGTCAAAACCAACATTAAAACAGCATTCCCTTCGTGCTAGCCCCTCCTATCTTTATATAGTGCCCTGTCACAGGCCTTTAATCTGTATTAAAGCCTAACAGATCTAATCTGTTCGCCTGGACCAGAACTTCTGGTTCTGACCGAAACTTCCAAAAATAACTTTATGTATCGAATTTATTTCGACCCGGAACTTCCGGTCGAACCGGAACTTCCGGTCGAACCGGAACTTCCGGTTCGTCCAGGTAGACCCGGAACTTCCAGTCCAACCGGAACTTCCGGCTCCTCTAGAAACTGAAACTGGGGCTGGCCCGGAACTTCCGGTCTAACCGGAACTTCTAGATGCTCCAGAACCCAGAACTTCTGGATGCTCCAGAACACAGAACTTCTGGCCCTCAGCTAGAACTTCTAGTTCCCCCAGAATTCTCTTGAGCATAATTCCATTAGGTTGAATCCCTATCGGGTGACTGGACTCCGGATATAGTATATGGAGATATGTTTGTACTAGAATCCATGTAATTAGGAATTAGCACCCGAGTTCGTTAGGCAACCATCAGGTTCGAAGGCGCTGCACTTCCCTTACACACATCTAATCACCACGTTGGGTACCCCCTTGGGTGGACTGCTCGCTGATTCACCGACAGCACTGGAAAGAGATTTTTCTCCATAATTGCTTGAATTTCAGTGCCGTTTTGTCTTTCAACTTCTGCATTCATCTAAGCAACATGGTTAGTAGCATTTGATCACGGTTATCATTAATATACCAAAATTAATTTGGGGCCTAGATGCATCAAGATTCACTTTCAGTCACTTCGCTCGAGGTCCATGTGACTTCACCGCTCTTTGTCAGTCTCCCTCGGGCCCTTAGAAATGATTGTGCTCTGCCGGGAAATTGTTGCCATGGATTTTCTTCACCCTCAGAGGCCATCTTAGTATCTTCGGCCAACCACTTATCTTTCATCCCCACATAACTAGTTGTGCCAAGGTTGTGGGGTGGCTTATTCTTTGCCCGGAGCTCCTTCTTGGCAGAGCTTTTTGCCTTGAACTCAGCTGAACTCTTCATCTTTACAAATTGGTCCCGGTCTTCCTTTTTTAGGTACGGGTACTTCGTGAAGGGCTCAAGGTCTTTGGTGACAAAGTTTGAGACAAGATTGCTTTTATGAGACCTCCATAGCTTGGATATCATCTTCATCACAGTCCTTAAAGCTATCACTTTGTATTCTTAGGAAACTCAAGAAAATTGTTGATCCCATCGTTGAAGAGTGTAGTCTTCTGCTCTCGACTGAGATCGTCGAACTTCCTTTGGGTCAATGGGACCCTCTCCCATACAACAAGTCCTGCAAGCTTCCTCAGCCGTTGCAAGGCCGCTTTATCTGTTGGCAGGCCATGGATGTCAACCGCCTTGACTATTAGCTTGTCTGTTGGCCACTTTGCTTGTGTCCTTGGCTTCTTGATTAGTAGCTCGACCTCATCGGTGGAGCTAGAAGAGCTGGAAGAGGAATGGGTAGACATCTAAATATTAAGAGAATGAAGATCTTAATGTTTCATTACAAAAAATGTACGATTGAACGATGCTAGACTTTGGGCACTAATAGGCAAGTATAGGTCCTAAATCCCATCCGGGGATGTGTGGCCTACGTAGCTGGACACGGTGGTCCCGTACGGTTCCAGAGAAAATTTTGGCAGCATCTCAACACTGTTCTCCAAATACACGTCTCGACATGGGATTGAGAGGGTTGTGTATCCGGATAACAACAGAGAGACACCACCAAAACTCTCTCTAGAACTGAATGGAACCACGTGGTCTAGCTACGTAGGCCACACATCCCCAGACTATCTAAAGTATGTTGACAATTCGGGAGTGTCTTCCTATAAATATGACCAGTTACCCGGTCATATTTATAATCCAACACTTCCGAACGGGAGATGACATAATCGGTTGCTCGACTCTAACTTGTTTTTCAAAATTTGTTTAGAAGGAGGTAAGAAGCAAGAGACTCTTGAAAAACTAAAATGAAATAATATGAATACTCTGAATACAATGAAATATGAATGTAACATAGAACATTAATTTAAAGAGTGAATAAAAAGAATATAATGAGTGCAATGTTATAACGGAGGTACATACAACATGAAATTTAATAACCATAGGAATGTAACATTGAACATGAATTTCTAAATTGAAGAAAATTTCTTTGTGACAACATAGACATAACTTACATTACGTTGAATATGATTACTCTCGGATGTCGGGCTGCTAACTTAATGGCCTCCTCGCCACTAGACTTTAATTTAATTCACAGGTGTGTGTGACAACTAATTCATTACGCAATAATAGTAAGCAATAATAGTAAACATGTAATGAAAAGCACATAATGAAAGAACATTGCAGCATGAACAAAATATAGGAACAATAATATTAGCACATAATGAGAGATCATTGCATGAACAAACTTATCAAAACAAAAAAAATAAGGCTAATTGTCACACACATCCTCATACTAATAGCCTTATCTTCATTGAGAAAATATTCATAAATTATCCACAAAGCAACATATTCATAAATTATGCACATATTCATTAACTCACAAAGTATTAAGTAACAAAACCTTGCCATGTTGGAGGAGGAGGAGGAGGAGTACATGCAACCTGAGGAGGAGGCGGCGGCCAGTAGGGTCGGCCACGCACGACGAAACAGAGGCCACACGGGATGGATCAGATAGTCGAGATAGAACGGAGCATCGAATGGTGGGGCCAGCGAGGAGCACGGTGAGGGTGACGGCGATGAGAAATAGGGTTAGGGTTGTGTATGAAATGAAAGCATGCGGTTCACTTCGGGGACCACCTATTTATAATCAGGAGTCATCAGTGACAGGTGATAGTTACCGCCCGTCACTGATGACTTATCATCAGTGACGGGCGGTAGTTACCACCCGTCACTGATGATCAGGCGGCACTTAGCACAACACTTGTGCCGTCACCTATAAAAGTGATTGCACAAGTATTGCACCGACTATTCAATGATGCCATGGATCAGCTTGTATGGGATGAAGCCTAGTCCGACGTGTCCACATGCTGGTTAATGCGTCGAGCTAGGCAACATCCACCACATGCCTCCATGGCCAAGAAAGAAGAGAAGTAGGAGAAGTTTGGTGTTCTGAAGTCGAAATACAGGCAGCAAAGGTATTTTAAGGGGCTACACTAATGGAAATTAATGGTGGCATCTACTTATCTCCACTAACTGCCTATAGTAATGAGATACAGTACTGAATTTTGCAAAATATTAGTGATGGGCGGCACGTAATGCTCGTCACTGTTGCTAAGTCATTAGTGACGAGCAAACACTCGTGCCCATCACTAATGACCAGTAGTGTCGGGCAGTACTTGTTGCCCGTCACTAATGACTTAGCAACAGTGACGGGCATTGCGTGCTGCCCGTCACTAATAATTTGGTAAAACACTCCAGATTTCAACTTATTGTCACAGATATGACTTGCCACAAAATTCCATTGCACATATATTACCCAAATCAGTATGACTTGTACAAATCACCCACATCTTATTATTTGAACTTCCGTTTCACATGTATTACACAAATCAGTATAAGTACATCTTTCACAAAGTTACAATGAAATTACACCTGTATATATACAATTTAACTTTTACACCTTCTGTTTTCTTACTTTCTTAACGTACAATCCTTTAGAATGGTCAGTGCACAGGTATGAAGTCTTCTCATCTGGTTTAACCTGTGGCATAATTGTGGTGGCGAAAGGAGATATCTCATCAAACTAATTCTACTCGTCCTCATCAACAATATTCTCAACACCCACAATCCGTCTTTTTCCATCTAGGACAACATGATGCTTCTTATTTGTCGTATTAGGCACATAAAATACTTGAGCAACTTGTTTAGCGAGCACGGAAGGTTGTTCTTTATAGCCGACCTGAGTTAGATTGACACTAGTGAATCCGTACTTGTCGACCGTAATGCCTTTTGTTCCATTGACCCAGCGGCATCGAAACAGAGGTACCTTGAACCCTAGATTGTCAAGTTCCCAAATATCCTCTATCTAACTGTAATATGTGCTCTTTACATTGTTGTTGTTGAAGGCATCTATACGAATACCACTATTCTAGTTTATGCTCTTGCTATCTTGATCAACTATGTAGAATGTATAACCATTTATATGGTAACCTTGATATGTTGTAACTATGTATATAGGGCCTGCTACTAGCTGCCTGATTGATTCGCTCATTGGGGTGTTCGATCGTGTGATCTGATCTCAAAACCAACTGTTGAACCTTTTCATGTGTTGTTTTGCGATCCAAGCTTCAGTACAAGATGGGTTCTCTGCAGTAAGCATGTGATTATGCTCAACGATGTATGGTGACACCTCGCTTGGCTATTGCAATACGAGAAAATGAGCTTGGTCATATGCCTTTGGAGGAGGAGTGAATGTTTGCTTGCCCAGGATTCCTTGATCTGCTAGTCTACCCTTATGGCGAGAGTGAGGCACACTAATTGGATTATCCGGGTCTATGTACTCGACATACCACTCTACTACCTCCTCGCTAGAGTAACCCTATCTGAGGCAACCCTCAGGGGAAGAACGGTTCATAACATACTTCTTTAGAATACCCATGTATCTCTTGTACTGGTACATCTGATGCAAGAAAATGGGCCCAAGATAGTAAATTTTTTTGACGAGATGTGAGGTGATATGTACCATAATTTCAAAGAATGATGGATGATAGTACATCTCAAGAAGAGAGAGAGTGAAGAATTATTTTTTCTCTAGTTCTTCTAGCGTTATTGGGTCGAGTACTTTTTGTCCAATTGCATTGAAAAAAAATACCGACTCATTATAGCCTCTCTTACCCCAACTGGTAACATATTTCTTATTCCGATAGCAATCATCTAAGTTAGCATCACATGACGATCGTGAGTCTTCATTCCACCAACCATCTTAAGCTCCTTTAGGTTGACAAATTTGCTGATATTCGATGAGTAACCTAATGGAACTTTAATGCTCTGCAAGAATTCATAAAACTCTTTCCTTTCCTTCCTAGAAAGGGTGATGCAAGATAGAGACAAGAACTTTCCTCTATCTATCTGCTGTAAATGTAGCTCCGGTTGTAAACCCATTTCCTTAAGATCCGCTCTAGCATTCTCATGATCTTTTGTTTTGCCTGGCATATTTATCATTGTTCCAAGGAGACTGTCACACATATTTTTCTCGACATGCGTTGTATCGATGGAATGGTGAATATCTAGGTATTTCCAATATTCAAGCTCCTACAAAATTGACTTCTTGTTCCACATTTCATCACAACAGTTGGAAGAACGTTTTTCCTTGCTGAGTACAACATTTATGTCCTTTACCTGGTCATATACCTCTGCACCGCTGAAATGCCTAGGAGGTCGTCCTTTCTCTACGGTGCCATCAAACTGTGGTTTCATTCCCCTGTATGGATGTTTCATTGGAAGAAAACATCGATGGCACATGTATACCGTTTTCTTAGATTGGTTCAACCATGTGCTCGATGTTTTCCTCCAAGCACTATGGGCAAACCTTTTCTTTTGCTTTGTCGAGACAAGTTATGATGAGCCAGTGGATCATTTATTATGACAAATAACATGGCGTGTAGCTGGAAGTACTCTCAGATATACTCGTCCCAAACCTCAACACCTACGTGCCATAGAGTTTTCAAATCATCCACCAAGGGTCTGAGGTATACATCGATATCATTGCCAGATTGTTTAGGACCAGAGATCAAGATTGACAATATAATATATTTATGCTTCTTACAACGCCAAGATGGAAGGTTGTATATAGACAGTAACACTGCCACGTGCTGTGCGCACTACTCATGCTACCAAAGGGGTTCATGCCATCCGTTCTCATGGCAAATCTAATATTCCTGCAATCGTTAGTAAACCATCGAAATGTAGCGTTAATTGTTCTCCACTGAGCAGAATATGCTAGGTGTCATATCATCGAGTCGTTCTTATGACCCTCTTTGTGCCACCTGAACCATTTAGACTCATTTGCATTTGCAAACATCTGCTTCAGATGGGGGATTACAGGGAAATACCACATCACCTTCCTTGAAACTTTCCTTTTCTTGCACCTATCATCCAGTTCATCATCGTCTTTTCTATTCTTGAATTGATGTGTCCCATATGTTGGACATATGTCAAGGTCAGTATACTCTCCACAAAACAGAACACAATCATTTCTATATGCATGTATTTTCTATATGTCCAACCATAGAGGACATACGACCTTCTTAGCACCGTACATAGTGGTATGCACCTTATTCTCTTCTGGTACCAGGACCGTCAGCAAATTCAGTAATGCTTTAAAACTCATATCGGACCATCCGTATGTCGCCTTCATTTGTAGCAATGTCAGGATAGTGTATAAGACCGTGTGCTTCTCTTTGTATCCAGGATAGATCGTTGTTTTTGAGTCTCGAACAAGTTTTTGGAATTGGGCAAACTCTCCTTTAGAATATGCAACTTGTTCCTCCACATCACGCACCATCTGATCAACATTGCCCACTATATTAGTATACTTATCTTTATTAATTCCGAATATGTCATTGTCGCTCATGTAATCCATATCACCGGCCCCACCTTCATCTTTACAACCATCAGAAGCAATCTGATCTACTTCACCATTGTTTTCTCCTTCTTCACCATGCTTGTTCCATATATGATATCACTTCTTGAATACATGTCTTAGCAGGTGGTCGTAGACATATTCTGAATTTAGAAACTTCTTTTCGTTCTTACTGTCATAGTATGGACATCACATTGTAGTCTTTCCTTTAGCTTCCATGTCTGCTCTAGCAGTACTCATAAAAGACTTCACCACATTCAAGTATTCATTGCAAGTACGGCAATCAAGATACATCTAGCTCCTTATTGTTGGCATCTACAAATTTATCAAAAAACAACCATCATATCTAAGTTTATGACTTGCGACAATTAAAGCATGCTTTGGGCACTAATAGACAAGGATAGGTCCTAAATCCCATTCGGGGAAGTGTGGCCCGCATAGCTAGATCCTGTGGTCCTGTACATTTCCAGAGAGAATTTCGGCAGCATCTCCCCACTGTTCTCTAAATACACGTCTCGACTTGGGATCGAGAAGGTTGTGTATTTGAAGAACAACAGGGAGACACCACTGAAACTCTATCTAGAACCATATGGGACCATGTGGTCCAGCTACGCGGGCCGCACATCCCTGGACTGTCCAAAGTGCGAGGATAATTTGATAGCGTATTCCTGTAAATATGACCAGTTGCCCGGTCATATTTATAATTCAACACTCCCAAACGGGAGACGACGTAATTGGTTGCGTGATACTAATAACTCACCATGTATTTATATTATATTATAACATATTAAAATTTGTAACAAAATTAGTTCATAGCTAGCAAAGATCCATTAGTTGTTAATTCACTAATTATTTCACTTTGTTCAACATATATATATATATTACAAAAATATGGTGGTGCGTTAATATTGGAGAAAAAATATACCTTCGGAAGGATGTTGGTGCTAGCGGCGGTGCCGGGCAGTGCACCGAAGCACGTAACAGTGCGGGTCTACATCCCTAGGCATGCGCGTGCAGTGTTTGTCCGACCAGTGGCTAGGGGACTTAACTGTGGCCAATCGGCAGTTATGGGATAAGAGTGAAGTCGGAGGTGGGTGGGAGCAATAAGTGCGGAGCTCGGTGGATCTAAGGTATGTAAAAGTTAGCAAGCACACTCAATATATACATGCTAGGAACAAGTTTAAATGGTGAATAGTTTTAAATTTCACAAAGAAAAGCCATGCTACGACAGTTTCCAGATTTCATTCATATGAGCATATATAACATGGACAAGGCATTTTCAAAGCATAAACATGCAAAGGACATGTAAAAGGTAATTAATCATAGTAGTGAAGCTAGTGAAACATGCAATTCCACTTGATATATAATATGATATGCAAATTGGAATGCATGCGACACAACTCAACAAGTGTAAACAAAAAGAACAAAAGAGAAAGAAAAATCTCAAAGAAAATCCATCAAAAAGGATATATTACACCCAAATCTCCTCTTAAACGCTCAAAAGAATTCAAATCCAGGGGTTTGGTAAGAGTGTCAGCTAGCTGTAAATGTGAATCAACATGAATCAGGTCAATGACACCTTTTCATATTGATCCCTCAGAAAGTGAAAGCGAACATCAATGTGTT
>KE370996.1:1731413-1749534 GCA_000418225.1 Zizania latifolia
TAAATCTTCAAATTATTCTTCAAAACAGCCTTTAACAGTGTTGATAATGTACGGTTCACCACTTCAGTTTGACCATCAGTTTGGGGATAGCGTATTTGTTGTTGTGGATAGATTCTCTATTTCAAGAGGGGGAGGATGATGAGGACAACACTCCTATGGATGCACATAACGCCCCTCAAGTATCTATGCAAGAGCCATTCTAATGGAACTAGTTTCACCTCAAAATTCTTTCTGGATTAACGGGAATCATCGAAACAAGTTGGCGTCCAGAATCTATCAGCATGCTGTTTTCTGCCTTATTGGGACTTTGGGCCGTGTATCTAGTTGAGCCCATTAGGGGTGCGTCCGGAACTACTATATAAGGTGTTTGTACAGCTGTCTAGGGTAATAGAATAACAGGGAAAAATTGAAATACCTAACGGGCAACCTTTGCTCTAATACCACTTGATGCGATTAGGGGCTCGATCTTCCGATAGGTTCGATTGGATCGACGTGAAGACGTTCACATTTTGAGGCTTTCGATCAGCGATCGTCACCTCGCAACCACTACGCCCGCACGTCTAGTTGTTATCAACCACGCGTTCACGTAGTCGATCTCACCATGAAGGCTTTGTTCCTGCTATCAATCGAAGAACTTCACAAGAACAAGGTGAAAACGCAATCTAAATTACAGATGATAATATAAAATACTAGCAGTTGGGGTTCTACAAACCGATCTACAGCGAAACTACAATGGTAGATTAATCTAAGCAAAACCCAAACCCTAATAATGATGACGGCTATCTATTTGTAGGTTACAAGACGTGGAAGGTGGTCCATAATATGGGCCAACCGAGTAGGACTCAAATACAATGACCTAGGCCCAAACTGACTCGGACTGGACGGAGGTACGTGACCTGTTTTGTAGATTCCGAACAGCTTAGGTGGAATTTTGATGTGGGACCAAAACCATCTGAAATTAGACTTCAAGAGCTTTCTAAAATGTACTCATGGGCCCCGAACAACCATCTGGATCAGCATCTATGCCTGTTTGAAGTTGATGCTGTCAGGAGGCCCGAACTCACGAACAGAAATTGATTTGTGTTCAATGGCTCTATTTCTATGCTTGAGCTCTTATGTTCTTTTCCATAGTCTTTCCCTTGGTTCCTGACAACAATTAAAACATCACAAGGATCAAATAGTATTCCATTCTTAGAAACATTAGAGTGTACACTTAGGAACGCATTCACCTGATAATTGAGTTGACGAGCTCAAGCACAAGTTATTGGTCCTTAGTATTCATGTACGGTTGTATCATTGGTAGGGATGCCCTCATCAAAAAGCAACAGAAGGTACCTATCCAAAGCGTCGTCCAGGCAATCATTGTTCACATCAAAAAAGAAATTTGTATGTTCACAAGATGTGAAGGCATTGGTTGAACCACCATGCTAAAAGAAATGTCCATATTACACAATTGATGATTTAAAATTAGAGAAAAAACTTAAAGAGATAAGGCTTTTCCAAGAAGTACTTGGTTTAAAGGACATTATAGCTACATGTCCTAAAAAAACTATTATACTGTGGCCAACTGGCACTGAAAAAGGAAGTAACCACGATCAAACATAAACTAGATTAGTCATACAAATATTGAAATACTTTAACGCTGTAAATGTAAAATCAAACAAGTGGCATCTATTGGCATAACAAAAGGCAGCCAACTAACAAAATATGTGGTACAAACCTTAGGGCTCCTTTGGAACACAGGATTTTACACAAGATTTAGTACACAATTACACATCCTCCAAAATTCCTTTAAAATTACTCCATTCCAAAGGAGTCTCTAGTGTTTGCCAACTGATTGGGTGCATATAGTAAGTAACTTGGTCAATGGCTTGTTCCTTCGACTGGCTACTCCCACTTTCCATGGAAAAGAGAGATAATAAGGACTTGTTTGGAAGGAGGGGGAGAAAAGCCATAGGGAATAAAATCCCCTAGGGGATTTTTATCATGACATGTACCCCCCTCCAACTCTCCAGGGAGAAATTCCCCGCCGAGAAACATTCCCGGCCGATGTTTGGGAAACGAAGAGGATAAAAATCCTCTTGTTCAATTCAAGAAAAAAAATAAAAGATCCATCTTTTTTTTGCAATGTCATGAAAGTGATGAGTGAAGCATCTGTGCAAATACACGCCTGCAGTAACAAGTCATACAAACAATAACTAGTAGGCCACATAAATCTAGGGTACGTCCTTGTGTCATACAGACCATATTTGAATCCATAACGAAACAACATAAGTACATAACACAAAAGGCCACTTTTGAATCCATCAACATTTATTCATTGTTTGGTACAGCAACAAAGTCATACACTTGCATGAGACAAGAGTGCGGTCATAGAGTACTAATAACATGTACAAAAACAAGATAGAGAACATCATAGTACTAATAACATCACTGAGGCGCTGGCCATCAGAACATGCCAACAAATTCAGAGTTTTCTATTTTATATGTTCATTGACTACAAGTGTTTCATACCTTGGGAGCAATTTCACCGCTAATCCATAGTAGATGAACATTTGGGTTCTTGAAGTTGATGAAGATTTCACGATCTAGCTCACATTTAAAGATACTTGTTGCAAGTGCTTTTTCCTCATCTAAGAGTTCTTCAATAGACTCTAGAACAGCAAGACAGTTCTTAATGGAACAATCATCTTTTGGCTTTGTTTTTCCATCCAGTTCATTAATAAAAGCACTAGTTTGCTTCTTCCTGAAGTCTACGTACTCCTGTAGTCTACGTACTCCTATAGAACTCCAGCAATCTGACTTTGCTTTCTGTTTTTTCCATAGCTAGCTCCTTTATATATAGAACAAGATGAAGTTCTATGTTCTTCTTCATCAAGGTTCATAGTATCACTTGATTCCCTTTGACCATCAAGATTTGCAAAGAATGGGTTCACACTAACGTTAAGATCATCTAGATTGGCACGTTCATTTGGTGATGGTGGTGGAAGCTCAATTGTCTCTCTTTATGTGAAATTTAACTCACCTGTACAATGCTACCTGTTTAATCATTCAGCAGAAAATGGATTAGAAGGTTTTTCTAGAGTTGTCAACAGAAAGGTAACATGAGGAAAACTACGTACAAGTATGCATGCTGTTGTGATGAATTATGTCAGTAACTGAATCTGCTGAAGCATTCAGGGGATCCATGAATGCTTCAGCAGATGCTGCCATTCCTGCACTCTCTTTATTTGTATTGCATGTTGCCGAGACTGTATATATAGACCTAGAATTAGAGCATATATGAACAATTGGTGAGTAATTATGATCTTATGAACTAGAGATGTATATTAAGAGCATGTGGTTTTGTGAGCACATCATGCTGAAAATACAAATAATGGTTCATCTCATGAGGACAATGATGTTGGAGGTAGTCAAGATGAACATCTTCCAAAATCACACAATGAAAAAATATGACTATGAAATAACAAAAGGAATGCACAGCTACTCTATAATTATTCATTAATAGGTAATAACTCAAGAAATTTTAGAAGAGCAAGTGGATCTGTACCTGCAAATATTCCAACTCAGGCAAGCTTTCAGAAATGAGTACGTATAGTGACCTCAAACCTATAGAGCAATTGTTTCATATTAGTGTTAATAGTGCATTAGAAATACACAAAATGTGTGCACAACATTTAGCAAAGGAAACCTTATTCTTGTGGTCATAAAATAGAAAAGGAAACCTTGTGCAGTTTAGATGTAAAAGAACTTACGGCAAAAGCAATATCACTTAGCTCGATTACAGTCAAGAGTAATGGAGTGGCCTGCAGACATTAACCAACAATTGATATCTTCAGGAAAATGTATATCATTATGTAGAATGTGTATAGAGTGGTCAACCAGTTGTGCTTCTTGCTTTGTCATTAGAAGCTTTTTCCGTACAAGAAAGAGTATTAAGGGCATTGGCAAATAGATGCACTTTCCATTTTTCAGTGCATAGACATATTAACCTTAGTAACTAATCAGTACTCCTGTCTAGTTACAAACTCATGCAAGCTGTTGTGACAGTTCATAGAAATAAGTGGAAGAAAAAACTTGTTCTAGTAAAGGATGTTTTGGATGAACAATAATAGCATCATATATGTCCATTTCAGATATGACAGAGTAACTAAGAATACCAAAAAGGGAATAAAGAAAAGAAGCATGATCCACCTTGTATGAAGTGACTAGCAGGATCAAAGCCAATAATAGATTCACTGCTTCAAACCTCTACAGAAAATGAGAAGTTAATAATAATTTCTGCAAGACGATAAAACAAAGAAGATAACAACTACAGTGATTAGGCAGATCTGGAGATTACCTAGATGTAGATGTGCTCTGGGAGGCAATGGCCGGATCTAGTTGCCAGGCACAGGAGGATGAGGAGCTTCTGCGCAAGGCGCTCTCCACCGGGCGTTGGGCATAGGAGGAGGAGCTTCCGTGTGTCAGACTCTGGCCACCGAGCATGCAATAGCATGGGAGGAGGAGATTTCTAGTGGTAGCGGTGAAGCAGCGTGAGCAGGCGAGTAGCACGGGCGAAACAGAAATCATGGGAGGGGATGCGTTTTTTCTCTCCCTGTGGATCCATCGAGATTAGGCTCCAAAGGCCCGTGAAAATTTTGACCCATCTAGCATCTAAAAGGCCTCCTTTACCCGATGGGATTCAGAGTCCCAGGCCAGAATTTCCCTAGGGTTTGGACCAAAATCCCCATCGGGATTGGGCTTCCTAAACAAGTCCTAAAAGAAATCCACAGAGTGAGAGGAGAGAGGGAAAGTAACAGGTTTTGAGTTATTTTATAGGCTTTAACGGAAATCCAAATGGAAAATTAGATGGAAGTGACATATTTTACTAAATTTGCTAGAATCCAGTGGTGGGCAATTAGCCCTTTTTGATAATTTTATAATTTAAAGTTCGGAGAGCACCAAATACACAATTGTTTCACCTGATCATTTGTTGACACAAAAATCGCATGTATCCCTACGTCTTCACACTCGAAGTCCTAAGAGAGTCTGCTTAGCTCCAGTACAGGTCCTAAATAACCTAGAGGTGTCAGTAGGCATGTCAGTCAATTTGACCCTATAATTGATAAGGAAACAAACGTGAGATGTTCTAACGCTATCGGCGATGGCCTATCGGCATCGGCTTTGATAGCGAGCGTGAAAACCATGATTCATCATGGAAAGTGCATAAAGTGCTAAAAATCCTATCAATCGGGTCTAGTATTAATGCCCCAAGATACTCAATCCCTATGGTTCGAACTAAACCAATGCAGCGCAAAGATAAGTTACCAAGAGAATTACAGATAAGATCAAGCTGATCGATAGAACAACATATAAACCATCGGCTAAAACTCTGATGAATGTCGGGCCAACAGATCGAACCAAACCATCCCGTATGCATCCCCGTCAACACCATGGATCGGACCTAACCGAGACAACATCTCATTAATGATTGGCATACGATCTAATCTAATATAATCTACCAAACCGCTGTGATTGGCAAACACATGGATTCGAGTGATAAAGCACAGTATGAGAAAATGAATTGATGCATTAAACCGATAATTAGCAAATCTACTCCATCTGATCATAGTATCAGACCCAACCGAGAAAACCGTGAACATATGAATTTGTTTACCAAATAGGCTATCCCCGTAGAAGTCAGAGATCGGACTTAACCGATGCAGCCATGACTCTAGCGGGGAATCATCCTAATGCTACGTACCTAAAGTTGGCGATGCACCAAAAGGTTTAATTGGTAGGTTGTGTGAGCTCCTTTACAATGACCCCGGACTTACATATTTATAGCCGGGTGGACACGCTTTCTATGGATAACACAGAATCCTAACTGACTCATTTATTTGCTAACTAAATGATAACTAACATGAAGTATCAACACACACCGCGCGCAGCCCATCTTCGCCTTTAAGACTCTATCGGTGGACCATCGGCTCTACCCTATTTTGTCAAGCTAATGACGCGCTGGTCTAAATTCTGGTGTCAACACATGCCCCCTATTTCGGAAAGTGAAACATCATGTTTCAAAATCTTTCCTCAAGAATTGAATCACCAGATCACCAGACGTATATAAATCTTGCCCGATAAGCCTTCTTCTTCAAGCTCAGTCGTTTCCACCAAACACCAGCTTCTTTTCTCTCTCTCCTCTCCTGCCATGGCTTTTGACGCTCCAAGCTCTCCACCGAACAAGAAAGTAAAGCTGAGCCCTTCTAACCATAATGCGTCCGGCGATCATGATCCGGTATGTCTTTACTAGTCTTTTTGCTCAATCCTTGCTTCATCAGCTTGAATTCTTTCGCATTTCACCTTTGTTCTTGAATCCTAGGCTTCTACCGAACTGAACCTTAATTCACTGGACCCTTCATATTCTGGAGATTTGAATGTCCCAACTCAGTCGGCCAGCGCTGATAGAGATCACAACCCCAATCGGCTCAACTTTTACTACGGTGAGGATAACCATTCTGAGGATTCTCTGCTGGCCGTGAGTGCCTCATCCGTACACCGATTTCCTCAGGTAATCTCCACCTTGTCGATTACTTCTTGTGAATTCATCAGCTTACCCTCTGTCCCTTTCAGGAATCCCAAGCATCGGACAGAGCTTTCTCTCCTCGGGACTCTGTTCAAAGTGACCGATCGGCCTTACTTGACCACCTCCGACACCGGATTAGCCTCTTCTTCCAAGACATCGAGGCAGTGCGTACTCATCTCTAGACTATGGCCGATCGGCTTCCAAAGAACTTAGCCGATATCCTCCTGCGAGCCTACTCCTGTGATCATCAATCGGCTTACCTTACTGCATACGTCGGCCTCGTCGATCGTGCAATGCAAAGGGTCCATCGATGGAATTTTGATTCAGCCGATGCTAAGGTGTGTGAAGCTGAGCATCAACTTCAATTCCTACTTAAGTTGCCTGATCAAGACTAGGCATACCTAAATCAGCTCAGAGTAGAGGAAGATCGTATCTTCTGGGAGATAAATCTCTGGACCGACAGGCTGAACCAGCTCCGAACTTGCATGGCAACTCGGTAGAAGTTCCTGAATGACCTGCTGAGTGCTCCCGGAAGCAGCAAGCCCTCTAACCAGTCGACGAAAGTGATGAAGATGTGACTGATACGATTGTGCACTTTGAGAGGACCTAGGCCAATGTAGCCCTTGACTTAGAACGCTTCTTAAATACCTTGTAACTGCTTTTACTCCTGCAATCGGCCTTGTGTGACACCTTTTCCTATAAATAATATATCTTTTGGAAGACTTGTCTTTGGTGAAATCACCTTATCGGCAATCACTTTTTTTCCTGCCGATGAGTCCTTGTGTAAGAACTTAAATTGCTTGGCCAAACGAGTTCCCTGATTGGCCTACCGGTGCTACTAGCCAATCACCTTTCTTCTTATGCTATAATATTCGAAAAAAAATTCAAAAATCTTGACTTTAAACTTCTGACTGTTAGGCTGGAAGATCTTTTGTTCATTGGTTTTTGGGTTCATTGGCTTTGAATAGGCACGATGCCCCCCGAGTCGGCCATTGTTAATGAATTTTGACCGTCTCTCATAAATAAGCGTGTGCTGGTTGGGTACATCTGTAACGGAGCACCGTATGCCCCCCGAGTTCGGGACATGAGAGAGCACATTTCGAATTCCTCCTGGAATATCACAACCATCGTATTGCTTAAATTTTGTATTGGGGATCTAACCGTTATTGTTCTTTCTCCTATAAAGCATGTGTTCTTCTCCTTCCTTTGTATGCTTCATGTTCTCTTGCCCCTGAAATAACCCTTGAGCTTTCCGCCGTCACCGGTCGAGCCTAACCGCTATTCATGTTCCTAACGCCATCTGTTTCCATAAACTATGGCCTCGTTTGGCTGTCCCTGGGGTATCTTCCTTCCTCTGTTAGTTTGGATATTGTAAGATCGAAATATACTAACCATGGCAATTAGAGGGGGCTAAATGGTTGCAGTACCCTAAAAACAACCCTAAAAACAAAATCAGAAAGCTAATTCCCGACTAATCAGCAAAATCTTCGACCAGACTGAAATTCTCGAGGACTCAGGAAATTTCTCAAGGGATTCTCGAATTTTCCGAGGGCTTTCTTGAGGACTCAGCAAATTTCCCGAGAACTTCCCGAGAGCTGAAAATAGCCTGACCAAGGAACGGTAAAATGAGTGTAACTTTAAAACCGTAGCATGGATTGATCTAAAATTTTAACACAACAAATTAGAATTCAATACAAAACTTTCCCTAGAGATTTTACTCAAATCCGAGTTCCCAATCAAAAGTTATGATCCCTGAGAGTTGCAGGAGCGTAAAAACAGAATAGATCCGATCCAAAAATTAAAACCTTAATTACTCATAAAATACGAGGAATTAACTAATGAAACTTTGTAGATCTCTTTCTCAATGTGCTAGCAAGGTTTTGGATGAATCAAATCGAGTTAAATCACAAGTAAAAGCGAAATAACAGAATAAGCCAAAACGATGCAAATCGATGAATATTAAGAAGAAAGAACGTGATACCACACTCCTTGATGCTTGAAGATGAATCTTTATTGCATAAGAGTGTTACATGGTACAATCCAAATCACCTCTCACTAAATCATGAACAAAGCCCTATATAGAGAGCGAAAGGTTAAACCCTAATTTTTCTCTTGTTCCTCGTACATCTTCGATTCCCTGTTTGCTCTTCCCTCTAGTCTATTTATAATCACATCATCTGCCACTATAAGCCACGAAATTAATAATATTTGGAATCCTAATCTAACTAGGAATTCATATCCCTTACGAATCCTCCAAGTCATAACTCCTTCTAAATTTTTCTCTCTTTCTATATCTGCACACATCCCGCGTATACCATATGGAAGCCTCGCATCCTTTCCATATTCACAATGGAAACCTCATCTTCACGTGCTGCATCCTCTAGCACGAGCATCCCGCATGACATCCTTGACCGCTCTGAGCCTCAACTTCTCCCCGAGCCTAGCTCCGATTCCGTCATCGACCACGACTCGCCCTTAAGCAATGCCTGCACATGAACAAACAAAGAAACTTTTTTCCGAGCACAAGTTCTTTCCAACTTGACTCAGTCAGTCCAATTAATTCTTTCCAACCTAACTTGAGCATTCTAATCCATCATAAACATTGTGAATTTATTGAATAACCAATTTAAGCACATGATCCAACTCGAACATCAAAAATCCGAGTGATCCAAAATCTCGAGTTCTGAATTCTCTCGGGTGCTAAAATTCTCTCGAGGGCTAAAATTCTCTCGAGTGCTGAGTGCCCGATAAGAGTGCTTGACAACTGAACCAAAGTGCTCGACCACTCAAACCAGTCAAAACTAATTTGTTCAACACATCTCAACATCAAACCAATTTGTTCATCACTTATTAATGATCATACACATGATCTCACAATCTCCCCCTTGATGAACACATTGGTAACACCATTAAAATGCACGAAGAAATTTTTGATTTTCGAAAGCACAAGCATAAGTTTTTCTTCCCCAAGGTTTTTCTTAAAGAATGATAAAGAAAACTCCCTCGAAAATTGATTGCAAAAGACAATGATTTTATCAAAAACCAATTTCTCCCCCTTTGACAATGATTTCTCCCTCAAAAATTATCATGAGAATACTATTTTAATTTCTTGATTTAAGAGCTTTGAAGTGTACCTAAAGCAATCCATGTGAAAAGGTTTGCAATACAAATGAAATAAACAGATCAACCAGCCAACAATCAAGTCTAAAAGTCTCAAGATTAAACTAAGCCATAATTCTTAAGTTCAAATCAGCACTAAGATTGAATGATTTCAATGATTTATAATGTTGGCTTTCACTAGGACCAATCTAAGAGAAATACCTCACACACAATTCAGCTGCGTCCACAAAACCAAAACAGCGCTTAGTGCTCTTAAAAGTGCAATTCAGTCATTGAAAATTTTAGATTTGATATATGCAACTTTTGTATGAAATTTTCACAAGTGCCTATCTCAGCACAGCGACCACTGATCCAGAGACAGATGGTGCCACCTGAGCTTCGGTCACATGACCTATTGTAAGGTTCTTGCACACACAAGCAGTCCCCATTTTAATGGTCTGGTCATCTATGGTCATCTCTAAGTTCATATCAAAGTACAATGATAAGCAGTCTCGTGAGACGACCTAGGCAAAATATTTTGTCATGAATGCAGAATTTTCGGTGCTTTTGCACACTTTCTTTTCTTTTTGAACTTTCCTTGCTTTTACACACTTTATTTCTTTTTAATATTTTAGATTTCATTGTTTTGACATAGCACGAGCTATTGAAAGCACTATCATGGTGAAGTAAACACAGCTAGAATAGATATAAGCATATTTAACTCAAACTAGCCAGTAGATCAGTACAACATATTTCTTTATCTTTCACTTGAATATTTATGTGTCATGCGTCATATCCCTCAAAAACTATGTCATAGGCTAATAAAAAGTCTTAAAGACATGAAAGCAAGACTAGTGATCCATCAACTTCACAAGATATTGCTAGCAAGCACAAAGATTTACTGAAGGTAAAAATCAAAGCTCCATGTTTTGTTCTTTTTGATTTTTTCTATTCGTAATAAAAACAATGCACAAAAAGATAAACATGAATGCATTATGATACAAATGAAGAAGCAAACTCCCCCTTAAAACAAACCCATTGGATGAACAACACCTAGCTCCTCTCGAAGAAAAGCAAAGCGAGAAGAATCTAAAGGTTTAGTAAAAATGTCTGCTAATTGTAACTCAGTGTCAACAAAAAGAAGCACAACATCACCTTTCTCCACATGATCTCTAAGAAAATGATATCGAATATCAATATGCTTTGTTCTAGAATGTTGCACTGGGATCCTAGCAATATTTATAGCACTTGTGTTATTACAAAAAAGTGGAACACGGTCACAATTAATTGATGGAAATATGCCGAAGAGAATTCTCGGGAACCGGAAGTTCTGGCTTGAGGCTAGAAGTTATGGGTTCTGTTGTAATCGGAAGTTCTGGTTTGACCGAAAGTTCTGAGCCAGCCCTAGTTTCAGTTTCTAGAGGAACCGAAAGTTTTGGTTGGACCGGAAGTTCTAGGCCTGTCTGAAAGGTGAATTCTGGACGAATCGGAAGTTCCGGTAACTTCCGGGTCGAAATAAATTCGATACAGAATGTTATTTTTAGAAGTTCCAGTTGGATTGAAAGTTCCGGGTCCAAAAGTTCCGGTTGGACCAGAAGTTCCGGACAGAAATAAATTCGTACAGAAGGTTATTTTCGAAAGTTCCGGGCCTAGACCAGAACTTCTGGGCAGACGAACATATTAGATCTGTTGGGCTTTAATACTGATTAAAGGCCCACGAGAGGGCACTATATAAGGAAAGGAGGGGCTAGGACGAAGCTGCTGCTGTTGCTTTCACCACTACCCTAACCCTAGCCGCCACCTCTCCTGGCTACACCAGCTATGGCTATCTCTCCCCTAATCTCCCGTGTGGTACTAGCATACCGGCATGAGACGATCCCATCCTTGTACGTGTGGATATCGTAGAGGCGCCGCTGCAATTGCGGTGCTGATCATCTCGACGTGAGGTTCGCAAGGATCTCGACGATTGGACGGAGCTGGCTGGAGTTGATCGAGGACACACTTCCCCAACTCTTCTTCCGCTGCCCTAGCACGTCATGTGGCTAGAGGTAACGATCCATGATCCCATTACTCACATGGTTCCTAGGTTGAACGGGGTAGAAAAAGTTTTGTTTTTGCTAGCGTAGCCTGCCCCGCAACCCAATAGTGGTATCAGAGCTAGGTTCATAGTGTTCGATCTGGATCATGCACATATAGGTGATATGTGGTGAAAATAGATTAGATCTATTGTTCTTGCATCGGATTTTTGGAAGTTTCGGGCTCCAGCCGGAACTTCCGGGCTAAAATAATCCCGGTACAAAATGTCATTTTCGGAAGTTCCGGTTGAACCGAAAGTTCTGAGCAGAAATAAATTCCGTACAGAAGGTTATTTTTGAAAGTTTCGGGCCTTAAGCCAGAAGTTCCGGGCCAAAATAAATTCGATGCAGAAGGGTGATTCCGGAAGTTCCGGGCCTTGAGCCGGATGTTCCGGATGCACTTTTCAGTCACGCATAGATTCTACGCCTAACTTGTTTTTGCAGAGAATGTTGTGACTGGTATGGCCTTGTGATGTATGTGATGCATGCGTGTAATTTTTATGGCCTGCGTGTCATGATTAATTGCAGCCCAAGGCTGTTCTATTGTTATATGACCTGCGTGTTGACATGTGATACTTCTTCTCATATAATTTGTATAGTGCTATTAGATGTAATAGACTAATACAAGATCATGGAGCCTTGAAGCGAGATGACCCGAAGGATAAAAACCATGGAGATGGAGATCACCATGTGAGAAGGGCCATACTATGTCACAGTTAATATGATTGCCTGTGATGTTTACGTATGTTCCTGTCATACTATTCTTTCATGTTCTGTGTACGGTATGCATCGTTGCCATGTTAGAATAGTTTCCCTCAGAAAATTAAGTCTTTGATGCCCTTTCCAATAGCTGAACCTACAAAGGTTTTTGATCACTGTATGGTAGGTCTGCCAAAGCAGAGTGCCATCTTTTATCTTAACCAGTTAGGTTGAATGTCGGACATCCACAAGCATAGTATTGGTTTGCTTAACAAAGCTATCAAAACGGTTCTGGGCTTTGGGGCATGGAGTTGGTGTCGAGGCATTGGATGCCACCCCAATAAACAAGAGTCACGTAGGGATGTGATTAGCAAAGTGTTGCTTACCTATGTCACTAATTTTCTAGCAGTGATGCCAAATCTCACTAGAAGTTAGTTGAATATGGATCTTGTCCCACTACATGTCGTAAGAGGGAAAATAATTGTATATCATGTAGTGGAGCATCTTTTATTTGATAGAATATTCACATAGCATAGTATTGAAACTTGTATTTTTGTTGTAGATCATGGCACCTACTGCTAGTAACACTTCTAGTTTTAATTTGCGATCAATTCTTAAAAAAGAAAAGCTTTCTGGAACAAACTTTATTGATTGGTATAAAAACTTGAGAATTGTTCTCAAACAAGAGAAAAAGGAATATGTTCTAGAGGAGCCCCATCCTGATGAACCAGCTGATAATACATCTACCATGGATCGGAGGGCTTATAAGAAGCACACCAATGATTCAATTGATGTTAGCTGTCTCATGCTTGCCTATATGTCCTCTGAGTTTCAGAAGCAATATGAGAACAGGGATGCCTACGATATGACCGTGGGACTCAAAGGCATGTTTGAGAACCAAGCACGGGCTGAGAGGTACAACACCTCAAAGTCCTTGTTTGCGTGCAGGTTGGCAGAAGGCAGTCCAGTCAGTCCTCATGTGATCAAGATGATTGGTTACATTGAGAGCCTAGAAAAACTTGGTTTTCCCCTTGGCAAAGAGTTGGCTACGGATGTGATTCTCCAGTCACTCCCTGTGAGCTTCAAGCCGATTATTTTGAACTTTCATATGAACAGCATGGTGAAAAGCATGGCTAAATTGGATGGGATGCTAAAGACTGCAGAGAAAAGCATTAAGAAAAGCTCTAGTCTTGTGATGATAGTTCAGAAGGATAGCAAGAAGAGAAAACGCAAGGGTAAGGCTAAAGCTTCAGATGAGATCATGAGCTCTAAGTCTAAACCTGCTGGAAAGTCCAAGGTTGGCCCTTCTACTTCTGACACTTGCCACCACTACCATAAGATTGGTCATTGGTAGAGGAACTGCAAGTTGTACTTGGAAGAACTCAACAAGAAGGAAAGTAAGACTTCCACTTTAGGTATAAATGTTATTTCAATTAATCTTACTACTCGTCCAAGTGATTCGTGGGTATTTGATACCGGATGGTCTTCTAGAGTCATTTGATTTCGAATCATTTGACACATGCGAGTCTTGTTTACTTGGCAAAATGACTAAGATGCTTTTCACTGGTCAAAGAGAGAGGGCAAATGAATTGTTGGCCCTTACACATACAGAGGTATGTGGACCAATGAGTTATACAGCCAGAGGTGGTTTTTAGTACTTTATTACTTTTACCGACGACTTTAGTAGATTTGGTTACATCTACTTAATGAGGCATAAGTCAGAATCCTTTAAAAAGTTCAAGGAGTTCCAGAATGAAGTACAAAATCATATAGGCAAGACAATTAAATTTCTGCGATCAGATCGTGGATGTGAATATTTGAGCCATGAGTTTATTGATCATCTAAAGCAGTGTGGAATTGTTCCACAGCTGACTCCTCCGGGCACACCTTAATGGAATGGGGTGTCCGAGCGGATGAACCAAACTTTGTTAGACATGGTCCGGTCAATGATGAGTCAATCTGATCTTCCATTGTCCTTCTGGGGATACGCTCTAGAAACTGCTGCTTTCATATTAAACAGGGTTCCATTTAAATCTATAGAGAGGACGCCATATGAGATATGGACTGAGAAGCGTCCCGGGTTATCTTTTCTAAAGATATGGGGTTGTGAGGCCTATGTAAAACGTTCGACATCTGATAAGCTAACTCCCATATCTGAAAAATGCTTCTTTGTGGGGTATCCTATGGAAACCAAAGGATATTACTTCTATAACCGGGAAGAAGGCAAAGTGTTTGTCACCCAGAATGGTGTTTTTCTTGAGAATCACTCGAAAGTGTTTCAGCTCCTATTGAACCACAACTCGATATGCAAGATGTTGCAGAACCTGTTATCGAGACACCAGCCCCACGTCGGTCGAAAAGGGTTAGTCATGCACCCGAGCAGTTTGTGTTTCTAACCACGGGAAAGCACGATAAATTATTATTAGACAATGATGAACCTAAGACCTATTTGGAAGCAGTGATGGGACCAGACTCTGAGAAATGGCTTAGAGCCATAAGATCCGAGTTAGAATCCATACGAGAGAATCAAGTTTGGAACTTGGTCGATCCACCTGATGGTGTCAAAACTATCGAGTGTAAATGGATTTTTAAGAAAAAGATAGATATTGATAGAAATGTTCACATCTATAAGGCACGATTGGTGGTGAAAGTTTCAGGCAAATTCAAGGTGTTAATTATGATGAAATATTTTCGCTCGTCGTAATGCTAAAGTCTATCCAGATCATCCTAGCAATTGCCACATATTATGACTATGAGATATGGCAAATGGATGTCAAAACGGCTTTCCTTAATGGATACCTAAGCGAGGATGTGTACATGACACAGTCTGAAGGTTTTGTCGATCCAAAAAATGCTGGGAAAATTTGCAAGCTTCAAAAGTCTATATATGGGCTGAAGCAAGCTTTTCGGAGTTGGAATCTTCGTTTTGATGAAGTGATCAAAGGGTTTCGGTTTCATCAAGAATGAAGAAGAGCCTTATGTTTACAAAAAGGCTAGTGGGAATGCACTTGTATTTCTGGTCTTATATGTAGATGATATATTGTTGATCGGAATTGATATTCCAATGCTCGATGCTGTTAAATCTTCGTTGCGAAAAAGTTTCTCAATGAAAGATCTTGGAGAGACAGCATACATAATGGGCATAAAGATCTATAGAGATAGATCGAGAAGGCTAATTGGATTAAGCCAAAGCACGTACATTGATAAGGTATTGAAACAGTTCAATATGCAGGATTCAAAGAAAGGTTTCTTGTCAATGTCACATGGTACTACTCTCAGCAAGAGTCAGTGTCCCTCGACACCTGATGAGCTTGAGAAGATAAGTGTGATCCCGTATGCTTCCGCAATCGAGTCCATCATGTATGTCATGCTTTGTACATGCCCAGATGTCTCCTATGCTCTAAGTGTCATGAGCAGATACCAATCAAACACAGGTGAATATCACTGGGTGATAGTAAAGAGTATCCTCAAGTGCTTGAGAAGAACTAAGGATATGTTCCTAGTCTACGGAGGTGCGGAGGAGCTCGTTGTAAATGGTTACACCGACGCTAGTTTCCAAACCGATAAGGATGATTCGAGATCGCAATCTGGATTTGTGTTTTGCCTCAATGGAGGCGCAGTGAGTTGGAAGAGTTCCAAGCAAGAAACGGTTGTAGATTCAACAACGAAGGCCAAGTACATTCTAGCTTCTAAAACTGCAAAGGAGGCTTTCTGGATCAGAAAGTTTGTTTCTGAGCTAGGTGTTGTCCCTAGTGCGTTCAGTCTAGTGGACCTCTATTGTGATAATAGTGGTGCCGTTGTGCAAGCTAAGGAGTCTAGGTCGCACCAGAAGTCCAATCACATACTACAGCGCTATCACCTCTTTCAAGAGATTATAGATAGAGGTGATGTAAAGATATGTAAGGTGCACACGGATTCGAATATTGCTGATCCGTTGACGAAACCTCTCTCGCAGCCTAAGCATGAGGCGCACTTGAGCTCTACGGGTATTAGATACTTATGTGATAGAGTCTAGAGTATGTGAGAGAAGGAGTCTTGTCTATGCTGATGTATTTTGGATAATTGGTTATCTTGTTCCTTGAATAATTATCTTTTACATTAATCAGCAAATATGTGACTTATTTGTGAGACTCTTTATTTTATAATGATGTTATTCTAAACGATCCCTAATCTCATATCATCATGTGGAACAGTAATGATTTATAGATTAGCACATATGACTGATTGATGATTATGTTTCACGGATCATAGATATGCAAATATCAAATCAGTAATGTGGACACTTGTTAGAGAACATGGTGTTGGATAGACCCACCTTGAGATACTGCTGGGATTGTTATTTTGATGTGCCATCAGTTGTCATCTCAAATGGTGTACCTACAGAATCCTTTAACCTGAGATCATCATTGATTCTAGAATGTGTAGTAACACATTTAGGGGCTTCTAAACGCTATTCCGTAACTGGATAGTTATGAAACATGTCTTGGGATGTGAGCGATCAAGATAGAATTTACCCCTCCTAAATAATGGGAGAGATGTCTCTGGGCCCCTCGAGATAGTTAGATTGGAAAAGTACATGGCTATGCCACTATGATTAAAGAGTTAATCATGATTAATCTACTACTTGATCGAGTGAAGTGTCGAGCTATCATAAGGGTGACACGAATCTCACCTTAAGCTTGACTGATGTCGTGTGGTAAAGGGATTGATGCGTGAGTATATCAAGGTTTAGTTGATATGATCTTTGTATGCATTCGGGGGTCAGTATGTGCTGCTAGGTACTGAAAGTTGCCTAGAGGGGGGGTGAATAGGCAATCTAAAAATTTCTTGCGGAAAATGATCAATTCGAAAATTTCTAGGACCGGAAGTTCCGGGTCATTGGAGGTTTGTGGAACTTCTAGGAACCAGAACTTCCGACTGTAAAAGAAAGTTCTAGGGCACCGAAAGTTACCGAATGTTCTAGTGTCCGTAAGTTCTGACTGTAACCGGAAGTTCCGGCCAAACCAGAAATCGAACAGATATTAAATTTAATCTAGCTAACAAAGTAAATGAATACGAGTATGAGCAATATTATCAGCTACAACTTTTACACAGGAATATGTTCTACAACTTAACTAGCAAGTAGATCGAGCAATATGAAGATATGAGCTAGCAAGAACACGAAGAACACAATGAACACGAGTGAATATTTCTGGAGTTCGGATCCACCAATCCTACGTCTCCGTTGAGGGCCCCAAAAGGCCGGGTCTCTTTCAACCCTTTTCCTCACCAAGCCTTAACCGAAGTTAAGCTTAGATTTCCACTAGTTACCTTGTCGAAGCAAAGGTAGAGCTTTTACAAACTTCTCCGAGTACACCACAATCTCCTTGGGTGCTCACGGAATTGACACCTAGCTGTCTACGAGGTAGCACCTCCAAGAGTAACAAATCCGTTGAAAGGCTTGTAGACTCAAATCTTTTTGCTCAAGATTTATCAAGAAAACCAATGGACTCAACCACCCAAAATCTTCTCAAAAGATGGAGGAAGGAGTTTGCTAGAAGATTTGTTTTGCACTCTCAAACCAAATCTCAAAGATTTGCTCTAGATCTAGCTTTGAAAGAGAGAGAGAGTTTAGGGTTTTAGCTCTAGGGTTCTTGGAGTTCTTCAGGTGAGAGAGAGAGCTGTTTGAAATGGGGTGAGG
>KE370996.1:1803355-1821728 GCA_000418225.1 Zizania latifolia
CTCCGCGGTCGGACTCCCGTGTACCTGAGTCGCGCGACAGCTCCGTCGCGGTCGAGTCATCTCCTCCTCTTCTCCTTCATCCTCATCGTCCAATCTTCATCACCCGGTTGACAAGCACTCATCACCTCATGGTTCATACCATGACTCCTCACCCTGAGAATTTGGAGAAGTCGGGCACCTTGTATCGGTTGGGCAGCGGCACCCGATCGAACCATTCTGGGTACGGCCTCTGATACATGTAAATTTGGTCCTTGGGCCCATTCACCTTGTATCGGTTGGACCGGAACTGCCGATCGCTCTAGAAAACCTAGAACTTCCGGGTGCTCCAGAATTCCCAGAATTCTCCAGAACCCGGAACTTTTGGTCCAGCCAGAACTTCCGGTTACCATTTAGGGAGACAAACCAAATTTTCACAAAATTTTCACTTTAAACTCACAAATCTCTCCCCGTTGTTGACAAATGAACTCATCAAGTGAAACAGCTCACAAGCACTCACAGAACAAAACTCACTTCCCCTGGGAAACAACTCCCCATCAAAATATGCCATGAATGCAATTTGGAGTGAAGTGAGAATCACAAGCTTCAAAAATATAATCACTAGCACATATCATATCATTGCAAGCATAAGCAGTAGATAATGTCCATGTACAATGTATAATAGGCTCAGATGAAGGTATCGAAAGAAAGTCATGAGCAAGCAGTTGATATATTTTTGCAAAGAAAATGTCACCACCAAAACTTAGCTCACAAGCACGATAAGGCATGAAATGCACAAGCTAACAAGTATCTACCCAGAAAAACATATCCAAACATAAGGAGCCTCAGCAAACTTGTTTTTCAACATTTTAAGCTCTTTTTCATTTTACTTGCTTTTTGATTTAGTGCTAGGGGTTATTTGCTTGTCAAGCCTCTACATTCTAACCAAGTCAAGCCTAGGTCATTTGACCATCAGAAGCATAAGACATTGGTTTTAGCATCCACTAGTATGTTCCAGTTCATACCAAAGTGCAATGAAAGCGCACATCAATATGTTTGGTTTTCGAATGAAGACAAGGGTTCTTTCCTACACTAATTGCACTGGTGCTATCACAAAACAAAGGAACTCTGGCAGGAAAAGATAACCCATAATCTTTCAAAGTGGAAATCATCCAAACAAGCTGAGAACAGCAACTAGCAGCAACAACATATTCAGCCTCAGTTGTGGAAAGAGCAACTCCAGATTGTTTGTGAGAAGACCAAGAGACCAAAGAAGAACCGAGAAACTGACAGGTACCGGAAGTCGACTTGCGATCCAACTGACACCCGCCAAAATCGGCGTCTGAATAACCACAAAGCTCAAGAGATGACGATGCTGAATAGAATAAACCAAGGTCAAGCGCGTAAGTGAGATACCTAAAAATACGCTTCACGGCTTGACGATGAGACATGCACGGCGAAGACTGAAAGCGCGCGCACAATCCCAAGGCAAACTGTATATCTGGCCTCGTCGCAGTCAAATACAGCAGTGATCCGATAATCCCTCGATACTCTGTCTCGTTCACCTTCTCGCCTTTCTCGTCCTTGTCCAAGCCGCCAGATGTGCCCAGGATGGTGTCAAAGCGCCCATTGCCCTCCCACCATGCACCCGGATTGGACCGACCCGATCTCGCGGCTCCTCAGCCCAACAATCGGTCGTCCGTGTACCTAAGTCGCACCGGTCAACACCACGACGAGTCACGTCCGCTTGCCGCCTTTTCACCATGTACCTGGATTGGTCTGCCACGATCTCGCGACTCCTCAGTCCGACGATCGTCCGTCCGTGTACCTGAGTCACATGGATAACACCACAGCAAGTCACTGCCTCTCCTCAGAGGTCTTCATCTCCATCTTCATCTCATCTTCTTCTCATCTTCTCTTTTCCCGTTGACAATCACTCATCATCCCCATGGTATTCACCATGGCTCCTCAGCTGTCGGGCCGCTGACTAGATTCTCCAGTGAAGGTGGGCTTCGGCAATTGAGTTTTCTAGACAGGTCCTGATCTGGTCATGCTGAAGGATTCGAGGCACATCTTTCGGTAGTCGTCAACGTGCTTCTGCACCTCTACCCTTTGTTCCTCATTCAGCGCCTCCATGGTGACTTGGATGACGTTGCTATTGTCGAATTCTCCCGCCATGGAGAGAAGTGTCGTTGAAGATGTCCCACCGGGCGTGCCAAAAAGCGTGTTGGAGAAATTTTTGGTCACACGCGTGGCCTGAAAGATCTGCTTAACTCTAGTGCAGGTCCTAAATTTTCGGTTCGTGGCGTGCCAATCAGTTTGATCCTGCAACTGATAAGATAGACAAGAAAAACGTAAGCAGTAACGCCTATCGGCTATCGAGCCGATGGTCTTGGTGTGCATCGATACATACATTTAAATAAGATAAATAAAATGTAATAATAACATGATGGAAATTGTATGACGTGGCATATTGGGTGCATGACATGAAAAATAGATCTACTTGTCAACCTATCGAGATAGAACCATCAGCCTAAACCATCTAATCTGTAAAATCAGCTGGGATTAGTATTGGAGCTGATATCGGGACATAAAAGCAAGACAGATGTAATGACGCTAGGCCGATGTGTATCGCCCGATTCCGATACCTGATACAACGATGAGATAAACACGCAGAGATAACCTATCAGCTTATACTCTGATAGAATCTGGCTTTAACATGCCCGATCTATGTTCGCATTATCATTCACTATAACCGTAAGATTGGACCGAACCAAGACAGTCGCTAAACCATGGAAAATCATAGTGCTAGACATATCGGAGCACACTTCATCCAGATGAACGGTACGTGACATGAATCAAATACATAGACTAAGATATCGAACTTAACCGATGAAGCCTTAGATTAATATGTTTGATCTAAACCACACACCTGATATAGCATGATCGATACATAGACTAAGATATCGGACCTAACCGATGAAGCCTTAGATCTACTAATCAATACATGTTTGGCGGAACTTACCTCTCGCGGGAGATCGAAGCGATGCAGCCCCGCGAGAGAGCAAGAACTCGCCGGTGGCAAGTTTGGCGATGCACCGAGAGTTGTTTGTTGATCTGTTGATTGATTTTTTAAACTAGCTCTAAGAGTTACATATTTATAGTCCGGAGACTTGCCGTCCTATGCTGATACGATTGTAACCAATTCCACAGAAAATCCACCCTTTCCTTCTTTATCGGCTTCTCTCCCAACTGTATCCTTATCCGATCACTCGTACATGTTGCGGACGGGCTTCGTTGACCGTACTTTGATCGGACTCCTTGACTTCCATTGACCGTACCAAAACTTTGTTGGGCTTGGGGCGGCCTCACTAAATTTTGCCATTAACAAGTTGTTGAGCTCTTCTTGCATGGCCATCACCCAATCCGTGTCATCTAGAGCTTCTTCTATCCTTAGAGGTTCTAAAGAAGACACAAAAGAGTAACACTCAAAAAAATTAGCAATACGTGAGCGAGTTGTTACCCCTCTTTGTATGTCTCCAAGGATGTTGTCCACGGGATGATCTCTTTGAATGTTTTGGTGGACTCTTGGGTGTTGTATGGGTTGTTGAACAACCTCTTCATGGATTTCTTAATCTTTATCCAACACCCCTTGCTCTTGAGTCTCTTGGGTTTGACTTTCATTTACTTGAGGTTCTTGTTGATCCATAGGTGCTTGTTCTCTTGGCCTTATATCTCCAATTTGCATATTCTTGATTGCTTCACATGAAGGTTCTTCTTCGCCTACAACGCTTAGATCAACTTGCTCTACTTAAGAGCCATTAGTTTCATTAAATGTCACATCCCTAGTGACTTCAACAATACCCGAGGTTTTGTTGAATACACGATAGACATGCGTATTTGACTCATAACCGACCAAGAAACCTTCATCTACCTTAGAGGCAAACTTAGAACTTCTTGGCCGCTTACACAAGATAAAACACTTACTCCAAAAAACTCTTCTTGAGGATCTTGTGGAGGTAGAGACGGTTTATGGCATGGCATGCGGTGTTGATTGTTTCAGCCCAAAAGATGTCCGAAGTCTTGTATTCATCAAGCATTGTTCTTGCAGCCTCCACCAAGGTCTGATTCTTCCATTCCACCACTCCATTTTGAGGTGGATTATATAGAGCAGAGAACTCGTGTTTGATGCCTTCTCCATCAAGAAAGTCTTCAATTTGTGTGTTTTTGAATTCACTTCTATTGTCACTTCTTACTTTCTTGATCTTGACTTCATATTCATTTCGGGCTCTTCTTGCAAAACTTTTGAATATTCCTTGTGTTTCACTTTTGTCATATAAAAAGAATACCCAAGTGAAACGAGAATAATCATCGACAATTACAAAACCGTATTTGTTACCGCCGATGCTTAAGTAGGCCACAAGTCCAAATAAATCCATGTGTAGGAGCTCAAGTGGCCTTCTCGTTGTCATGATGTTCTTTGCAGTGTGCGGCGCTCCAACTTGCTTTTTGGCTTGACACGCGCTGCACAACGTATCTTTCTCAAATAAGACATTTGTTAGTCCTAGGATGTGATCCCCTTTGAGAAGTTCTGACAAGTTCCACATGCCAACGTGAGCTAGTCGGCGATGCCATAACCAACCCATGCTAGACTTGACCATAAGGCAAGTTTTAGGTTCAACCTTATCTTGTTTAAAGTTGACTAGATAAAGTTTTCCCTTTAACCTACCCATGAAAGCCATGGAATTGTCACTTCTTCTCAAAACGGTTACACCCTCATTAGAAAAAACACAATTATACCCCATCTCACATAATTGCGAAATAGAAAGTAAATTATAACTTAAAGACTTAACTAAAATAACATTTGAAATTGAGAAAAGGTTTATGATAGCAATTTTACCTATACCCATTACCTCTCCTTTTCTATTGTCACCAAACAAAATGGACTCATGTTGATTTTGGTTTGGTTCAAAGGATATGAATATTCTTTTCTCTCCGGTCATATGGTGGGTGCATCCGCTATCCATCACCTAACTTGATCTACCGGAGGAATATTCCTACAAGAGAATTGGTTCTTTGTTTTAGGTACCTAAACATTTTTGGGTCCTTCAATGTTAGTCACAAGTACTTTAGGAATCCATACATATCTTAATGATTTTTCATTTTTATTGCCTACAAATTGAGCAACCACTTTACCACGGTGGTTTCTCCTAATCAAATATGAGGCATAGAAAGTGGTTTGTGAGGCATAAGGCTTGTTCTTTATCTTCTTTAGAGTTTGGTCTTCCCTCACAAACTCAATTACCTCTTTACCCTTGTTCGTTCTTCTAGGAGTGAGCTTGGTCTCATTTGGGTGATAGCCAAGCCCACGCTTCTCGATATTGCTTTGGGAGTTGAGGGTCTTGTATAGGGCGTCCTTTGACTTATAGGCTTTTATGCACCTAAAACTTACCAAGGTGCCAAGTCTCTCATTTTCTTTTCTAAGGACCTCTATTTCCTTCATGTTAGTCTCATAAGCAATGATATCAATGTTATAGCATTTTGAACAACTATTACTTGTGGAAGCAATAGAAGGAGTAGAGTTGGGTTGGAACATTAGAGACTCAATCCTCTCTTCAATACTCTTATTGGATTAATCTAGAATCATAAGCTCACTATTGAGAGCTTTGAGGGTTTTCTCAAGAATATTAAGATTAGTCAATTTGTCTACCTTCTTCTTTTCCTTAGCAAAAAGCCGCTCAAGATCAACATTCTTTTCTTTTTTAAGAACAAGCAAAACTTTTTGTTTTTCAAGAGTTGCTTCTTGCGACTCTATTGTTTCCATAAGTTGTTTAAATTTGATTCTAGCTTGTTTACTCATGGTTTTAAGCATTACTTCATTAGCTCTAGATTCATCATTACTATCATCACTAGCATCATCTTTATCTAGAGTTTTAGATAGTACCTTCTTGTTCTTAGCCATGAAGCACTTGGGGGAGACGATGTCGTCGTCGTCGCTTAACTCTCTAAAGAGTGAAGGTCTTGGAGGTGTTTGGTTGACGATGACGACGGTGGCAACTCCTTTCTTGCAAGAATCGGACTCCGATTCTGACTCGGACTCAGAATTGGAATCCCATTCTTCATCAATGTGAGCATGGCCACTGCTCTTCCCCTTCTTGTACTTGCGCCTTTCTTTGCTATCTATATCTTTCTTCTTCTTGGGACAATCGGCTATGAAGTGACCAAGATCGCCACACTCATAGCAACCCTTTCTTGGATTGCCTTTTCTTGGACTTGTCATGTCTTTTCTTGTACTTGTCGAATCCGCCCTTTCTTATGAATTTCTTGAACTTCTTGACGAATAGGACAAGTTCTTCATCATCGCTCTCGTCGCTTGATTCTTCCTTCTTCTTGGCCTTTAGTGCCACTTCCTTGCCCTTGTTACTATGGAGTTTGGCAAGGTCTTTGACTTCTTTAGCTTCTTCCTCTATAAGCTCATGTGCTATGATTCTTCCTAGTACATCACTTGGAGTGATCTTCTTAAAGTCCTTGTGATCTCGAATCAAGGTGACCAAGGTGGGGTTCCTTGGCGCTATTGCATGGAGCAATCACTGATCACCACATAATCGGTCATCTCTTCACTTCCAATTCCTTTTATCTTGTTGACCAAGACCATGAGGCGGTCATACATTTCTTGGAGAGTCTCGTCGTCTTCCATGACAAATCTTCTAAGCTTCCCTTCAAGAAGCTCTATCTTGGACTCCCTCACGGTTGATGTACCTTCATGGGCAACTTGTAAAGTTTCCCATATTTCTTTGGCTTCTTCAATATCATCAACTCTGTTGAACTCTTCGGGGCTCAATACGGCAAGTATGACCAAAGTTAAGCTTGGATTTCCACTAGTTACCTTGTCGAAGCCAAGGTAGAGCTTGTACAAACTTCTCCGGGCACACCACAATCTCCTTGGGTGCTCACGGAATTGACATCTAGCCGTATAGGAGGTAGCACCTCTAAGAGTAACAAATCCGTTGAAAGGCTTGTAGGCTCAAATCTTTGTGCTCAAGATTTATCAAGAAAACCAATGAACTCAACCACCCAAAATCTTCTCAAAAGATGGAGCAAGGAGTTTGCTAGAAGATTTGTTTTGCACTCTCAAACCAAATCTCAAATATTTGCTCTAGATCTAGCTTTGAAAGATAGAGAGTTTAGGGTTTTAGCTCTAGGGTTCTTGGAGTTCTTAAGGTGAGAGAGAGAGCTGTTTGAAATGAGGTGAGAGGGTATTTATACCCTGCACATAGAAAATGACCGTTTGAAGATATTTTGCAACTGTTCATCCAGAAGTTCTGGGACTAGCCAGAAGTTCCGGGATGAAAAATAAATTCAAACAAAACAGCAATTTCGGAAGTTCTGGGCTTCAGCCGGAAGTTCCGAGCCAAATATAAACTCAATACAGAAGGTTCATTTCGGAAGTTCTGGGGTTAACCGGAAGTTCTGGGCCAAATAAAAATCGGATACAGAAGGTTCATTTCGGAAGTTTCGGGGTTAACCGGAAGTTTTGGGCCAAATAAAAATCGGATACAGAAGGTTCATTTCGGAAGTTCTGGGCTTAACTAGAAGTTCCGGGCCAAATAAAAATCCGATACAGAAGGTTTATTTGGGAAGTTCCGGCTTAACCAGAAGTTCCGGGCCAACTAGAAAATTCAGAAATTAGTTTGAACCAATTCAAAAATCATTGAAAAAGATTTTTATTTGAGCACAAAGCTTCAGAACAACTTTCAACGTATCCCTCTTTATAGAACGGCAGTCCTAGACTCAAATTCAAAAGTAATTCAACATTTTTGCACCTTTGAGCCTATTTTGGACTAACTGGAGCTTTTCTCCAAATGTGTTTCAATTGTAACGCCATTTTTCGTGACTTCTCTGCATACAACTCATCAATGCGATTATTAGCTTTTGATCATCATTGTCATTAATACACCACAATTAATTAGGGGCCTATATTCACCAAAATGCACTTTCAGGTACCGCTATTGACCAACGATCCGAAAAAGGTTTCTAGGTAGTAGCCGTTTACATATGAACCTATCGGGTCACACGCTTAAGGGGATGGGATTTAAAGCTTGCAAGAATTCGTTCTTGTGCAAGTGGGAGATTGATGGAAATATGCCTAAGAGAATTCTGGGAACCAAAAATTCTGGCTTGAGGCCAGAAGTTCCGGGTTCTAGAGTAACCGGAAGTTCCGGGCTAGCCCCAGTTTTGGTTTCTTGAGGAACCGGAAGTTCTGGCCTGCCTGAAAGGTAAATTCTGGATAAATAGGAAGTTTCGGGTGGAACCAAAACTTCTGGGTCAAAATAAATTCAATACAGAATGTTATTTTTGGAAATTCCGGTTGGATTGGAAGTTCCGCGTCCGGAAGTTCCGGTTGGACCGAAAGTTCTAGGTCCAGAAGTTCCTATTGGATCAGAAGTTCCAGACAGAAATAAATTCGTACAGAAGGTTATTTTCAAAAGTTCTAGGCCTGGACCAGAACTTCGAGGCCAGACGAACAGATTAGATCTGTTGGGCTTTAATACTGATTAAAGGCCCAGAGAGGGCACTATATATGGAGAGGAGGGGCTAGGACGAAGCTGCTACTGTTGCTTTCGCCCCTACCGTAACCCTAGCCACCACCTCTCCTGGCTACACCGGTTGTGGCTATCTCTCCTCTAATCTCCCGCGTGGTACTAGCATATCGGCATGAGGTGATCCCATCCCTATACGTGTGGATACCATAGAGACGCTGCTGTAATTGTGGTGCTGATCATCTCGACGTGAGGATCGCAAGGATCTCGACGATTGGACTGAGCTGGGCGGAGTTGATCGAGGACGCGCTTTCCTAACTCTTCTTCCGCTGCCGTAGCACGTCACGCGGCTAGAGGTAACGATCCATGATCCCATTGCTCGCATGGTTTCTGGGTTGAACAGGGTAGAAAAATTTTTATTTTATGCTAGCGTAGCCTATCTGTTTCCCAACGTATAGTGATATCAGAGACTACGTGCATAGTGTTCGATCTGGATCATACACATATAGGTGATATGTGGTGGAAATAGATTAGATCATTGTTCTTGCATTAGATTTTCGAAAGTTCTAGGCCTTGAGCCGGAAGTTTTGTTTTATGCTAGCATTGCCTACCCGTTCCCCAATATTAATCTCATAATCCTCAAGTATAGAAATAAGCCAAAGAACATATGAGCAACAACTAGCAGCAGCAACATATTCAGCTTCAGCAGTGGATTGTGCAACAGAAGATTATTTTCTAGATGACCAAGCATCAAGTGATGTACCCAAGAAATGACATGTATTGCTAGTACTCTTTCTATCAATTCTACAGCCTCCAAAATCAGCATCAAAAAAAGCTCTTAAACTTACACTTAAGGAAGTAGAGTACCATATGCCAAATTCTTGAGTAAACTTAAGATACCTGAGTATACGCTTGACAGCTTAATGATGTAAAGCATGAGGAGAAGCTTGAAATCGAGCGCACAAACAAACAGAAAATTGAATGTCCAGCCTCGATGCAGTGAGATACAAAAGTGAACCAATCATGCTACGATATTCTTTATGATCAACAGGCTCACCGTCCTCATCAGGATCCAAAGTAGAAGTAGCTCCCATCGGTGTAGAAATTAGCTTGTAATTTTTTATGTCAAAACACCGAAGAAGATCCTTAGTGTACTTATTCTGATGAACAAAAGTGTCTTCTTTTGTTTGCTTGATTTGTAGTCCCAAAAATTACGTCAACTCGTCCACCATACTCATCTCAAACTCTTTGTATATTGTCTCAGAAAACTTGAAAACCAAAGAGTGAGAAGAATAACCAAAGATAATATCATCCACATAAATCTGTACAAAAAGTTGATCATTGCCTTGTTTGAAAAGAAACAAAGTTTTATCCACTTTTCCCATAACAAAACTTTTTCAAGTAGAAAGGTTTTCAAACTATCATACCATGCTCTCAGGACTTGTTTCAAACCATACAAAGCTTTAGACATCTTAAAAACATGATTCGAGAATTTTGGATTTTCAAAACCAGGTGGTTGTTTAACATAAACTTCCTTATTGATGAAACCATTGAGAAAAGCACTTTTAACATCCATTTGATACAATCTAAAACCTTTCGATGTAGCAAAAGCTAAAAGAAATCTGATGGCTTCAATTCTAGCAACAGGAGCAAAAGTTTCATCAAAATCAAAACCTTTCACCTAAGTAAATCATTGAGCAACAAGCATAGCTTTGTTCCTAATAATTAAACATCCTCATTCTGTTTATTTCTAAAAACCCATTTAGTTCTAATAATATTATGTCCTTGAGGAGGTTCAACCAGATTCTAGACTTTGTTGCGTTCAAAGTTTTCAAGTTCTTCATGCATGGCATTGATCCACGATTCATCAGTTAGGGCATGAGAAATATCTTTAGGTTCAAACGAAGCTACAAAAGCTGAATGAGCATAAGAGTCAGGAGAAGCAAACTTGGAACGAGTGACATGCTCATACAGATTACCAATTATTTGTTCAGGAGGGTGTTGACGTTGAATGTGCAAAGATGCATAAACATCTCGAGAAGTGTCTTGTACAACATCTTCGAAGGATGAAGTGATCTCTCGAGGAACATTCGAGCTTGTCGAGACTTTATCTCCTTATGATCGATATTGCTCCTTGACTGCCTCTAAGTGCTGGTCGGACCCAACCCGGACGTTGGTCAGATCGCCAACCGCATCAATGTCTTCTTCATCACTTTCTTCAATAAAGATACTTTCATCCTTCCCCTGAATCTGTGCACCTGTACCTATAACATCGGGTCTAATACCAGGACTAGCCTCATCAAAAGTGGCTTCACAAGTCTCCACAATCTTGTTAGTTTCTAGCATAAGTATACGGTAGCCACAAGTATGAGCAAGGTAACCAAGAAAAATGTCATCTTGAGATCTCGGTTCAAATTTATCCAAATTTCCATATTTCAACACAAAGCATTTGCACCCAAAAACTCTCAAGTGAGAAACACTAGGTCTATGTCCAAAACGAAGCTCATAAGAAGTTTTGCGCAGCTTTGATCATCAGAAAACTCTGTTAGAAATATAACAAGTTGCAGAAATTGCTTCAGCTCAAAACTTTCTAGGAGTCTGATGTTCATCAAGCATAGTCCTAGCCATCTAAACCAAAGTTCTATTCTTTCTTTCAACAACACCGTTCTGTTATGGAACTCTTGGTGAGGAAAATTGATATTCAATGTCTTTTTTAGCACAAAAGTACTCAAAAGACGAATTCTTAAATTCAGTACCATTATCACTTCTAATTACTCTAAGTGCTCTCAGGAGTTCAACAGAAAGTGTAAGAACCAAGTTTCGAAAAAGACCAAAAGCTTCATCCTTAGATGCTATGAAGAAAACCTAAGAGTATCGAGAGAAATCATCAACAATGATAAGAACATACCACTTTTCTCTAACAGATTGAACTCGAGCTAGTCCAACAGTATCCATGTGTAAAAGTTGAGCAGGTGCAGTTGTCATAACCAAAGTGATAGGAGCATGTGAGCTAGAAACCAATTTGGCATGACGATAAGAAGAGCAAACCAAATCACCAACACCTTTAAGTTTCAGCAAGCCACGAATAAGATCCAAACCATTAACACGAGTGAGATGATCAAAACCAACATGGTCAAGTCTTGACTGTAACTTTTGCAATGATGGCACTAGTAGAAGCATCCCCAAAAGTCACTGATTCAGACCGGGATGCGCGTTTGAGGAAGGAGAACCAATTCTTGTCACTGAACATATGGCATGAACATCCAAAGTCTACTAGCCATATGTTCTCCTTCCTCGCTCTCGAGGCCTACACATGAGAAGATGTCGAGGTCTCAGTACTGAGGTTAAATAAAAGAAATTTAGTAATTCAGTACTGAGACACCTGACCAGAAACACCAGCAGGCAAAAATCCTCGAGCAAAACCAGTGTCACTTTTGCCTCTTACCAAAATAGGGCACTGTCGATCAACCCATCGATTAACCCATGGTCCGACCATCAAAAAAGGTCGGCTCAACTGCCTCAACTATTGTGGCCCGACTGCTCTACTCAATTCTACAAATGATCGTTGCCACTTATGTTTAGCAAATGATTTTTCCCTATTCTTTTTCAGTTGTCTTGCAAGTCTAAAATATAACTAAACCAAGTGTCCATCTTTTCCACAATGTGTATAATTATATTTTACAGGTTTAGTTGTTTTAGATGCAGGAGCAATTGCACTTGATATTGCCAAGTTTGATAAGGTTCTAGCAGATTCAAAAATTGTTTGCTTTGTTTCTCGTTTAACCTCAATCTTACCTCTTTGAATAATTTTGATTGCAGTAGGTTGATAAGAATTAAAATAAGCACGAGTGTCAAAACCTAGTCCACTATGATTTTTACTTACTTTAGATGTATCCAATAGCATGTTGAGGTTCTTATTACCAGTTGAAAAGCATTGCAACGATCTTTGCAGATAATCAACTTCTTTTGTCAAAGCAACACAATTTTTACAAACATCAGCAATGCTCTTTTATTTGCAATAATTTGAGCAAGACAACACTTCATGAGTAAGCAAGTCATTTTTCAAAAGTTCAATTCTACCATAAGCATCTTTTAGTTTTAATTCAAGCAATGAATAATTTGAACAAGAAATTAAATCATGTTTCAGAATGATTGAGCTCTTAAGTTGTTTGAATTTTTTACATCATAAAGCATTTACCAAGGAACAAGCATACAAAGTAACTTTTATCTTTTTCAAGTAGTTCTTGGTAACAAACAGTTCATCAACAACTTGAGAAAGCATGGTAGTACCAATAGCAAAACAAGATTCATTTTTGACAATTTTATCATGGAGCTTATGAAGAGTATAAGCATGAACATCCCTTAAAGCAATAATTTCAGATTGTAAACCATCATATGATTTACATGAATCATCATCAGAAATAAAAGACTTGAGTCTATCAATTTCAGAATTGAGTGATTCAACAACAAGTTCATGTTTCTTTGCTTTCTTATTGCATTTTCTTAGTTTAGCATCAAGACGAACAACAGCATGAGCTAATTCATCGTAGGTAGGTTTTACCTCATTTTCGTCACTGTAAATTTCATCCTCGCTGGAGCCTGCTATGTTACGTGCCATGAGACATATTCTAGTCAGGTCATTCTTCTTACATTTGCCTTTATCTTCACTTCCATCGCTCATTGAGTCCACATCACTCATATCAATTTGATCGAAGGAGGCAAGGACTCGATGCACCATCTTCTTGTAGTTGCGGTTCTTCATCTTACCCTTTTTGGATGGGTGCTTGTTGTCTTCTTTGTCTTCTTTTGATGATTTCTTGAGCTTAGGACAGTTAGAGCAAATATGGTTGGCCTCACCACATTCAAAGCACCGAACTGGATCAGGGTCCGCTGAAGATTATACCGTGGTCCTCGGATCTAGCTCCTCCTGCCATGCCGAGTCAACAAGGTGATGGCGCAGAGGGCCCAAGGAGAACAACTAGAGGCCTCAGAAGGACAGACGTAGATTTGAGTGCTCGGAAGAGGATGGACGGGCCGACGCCAAGGACCGGAGGGACAACGTGAACGATCGACCACAAAAGCGCCAGACCCGACGGAATGTATGTTGTAAAAATACCCACGAGGATGTCATAATGCAAGAAGAGTAGCAGATCAAAGCCGAAGAGACGATGGACCAGCAAGGAACGATGATGAGTCGAGCCACTATCAAAGGGCTTCAATCCGACTCCACTCCTAATTTTGTCAAGGGTCACGAACGCCGTCAACCGAGCTTCCTCCCTTCTTTTTTCAGCTATGTATTCTTTACCCTATATAAAATAAAATTCAAGTTTTTCACTAAGTGAAATCATGTTTTTATCTTCGTTGACCACAATCGCTAAGGCTCGGGCCCTGTAAAGGTCGAAGCGCAATGTCGCGCGTCTAGCTCAAACGGTCATGCCCTTATGAATTTGCTCTGGGTTTGGCGTCAGCAACTGGGCAAGCAAAAAAGAGTTGGCGTTTGCGCCCTCTCGACGTCCGACTAATAGCTAAGTCCCTTGAGGGCTTGAGTCCTAAAGCATTAACTTTAAAGTCCCAAGTGGTTTCGAGAACTCGTGATGCATGATGTTAGGATCAGTGTATAAGGGGCATCAGTTCCCCCACCCAAGACTATATGGCTATACCGAGGGCTCAGAATCTCGCTTCTAGCACGCGAAGGATTAGTTAAAAAACAAGTCTGTGAATTCCTCGAGGTCTTATTTGACCTGATGTCGGTAAGCATGTGTGTAGCCCAAGGGCCACATGCTGAGTACTATATGGCCTAAAGTCCCTCGAGGTGAAAATGCAGCTAAGATGTAGAATTGCAAACGGCAAAAAGAAGCTATCCATACTTCATCAAAAAAGTTCTCAAAGGCACAAAGTTGTTTTCTAATCACTACTAAACATTTGATGTAGGATATACACAACTACTCTTCGGGAGGTGACGCTGAGGGATCTTGAGCTTCGAGAGATGACGCTGTGGGATCTTGATCTTCAGGAGATGACACAGTCGGGCCTGGGCCTCGGGGGACGCGACAGGGTTCTCGAGAAGAGGTAGGAATTGGAGATCACCGGCGATCATGGCAGCGATGCCCTTGACCTCCTGCTAGAGCGCCATAGCTTGCTCCTCGGTAACCCCGGCAGGCATCCTCGTTGACAAGGAGGAGGAGCTAGGTCTCGAACTCCCCATCGGCATCCTCGACCAGAAGTGAGTATGCGTGCTCGACCACTACGCGAACCTCGGCCGCTTCACCCTCGAGCTCTCCAATTCAAGCCCGGTCCTGGTCATGCCTCCCTGCAAATAGAAGACCGACGAAAATTAAGTCAAAGAGATGACAAGGCAATAATAAATGAGTGATTGTCCAAAAAAAGCTTACTTCGATACTCAGCCGAAGATGACTCCACCGACTCCTTCGCCGCGTCGAGGGCCCATCGGCGGCTCTCTCAGCCTCCCTCGCCTCCTCTACCATGGTCCTCAGAGCTGTCGCTTGGTGATCAGCCTCCTCTGCCAAATGAGTGGCATTCTCGGTCGTCACCATGGCACCGACAGCGAAGGTCTCCGCCGTGACAGCCCTCTACAATAGCTCGGTGTTCCGAGCCAGGAGTTCATCATGCTCGCGGTGAAGAGCTTTAGTGTTCGACGCGTACTATGCCTGGAACAGCTGCAGAGCACAAGCACATTGTCAAAATGGTGATCTAGGATAAAGACAACTCAAAAGGGGAGGTAGGAATTACATCGGCGAGCTGCGATAAAAGAGGGGCGGCAACCACGCCTAGAGCCGACGCAGGAGCTGTGACCTCCATATCAAGGGCTCCCAAGCCAACCCCCACCTCAAGACCACCCACTGACATTGGGGCAGGGGGCTAAGCCTCTAGACCAGTGCCCTCGGGGAGATCAGCGACCTTCTCCTCGACCGCCGCACCTTCGGTAGTAGTGGTCGACCCATTAGCTGGAGGATCAACCATCGCCTCCAGCACCACAACAGCATCCTCACACCTCGAGGTTGAGACTAGCCCCACGGTGCTCGCATCGATGAGGGCCACATCACCCTCCTTGCCCGCCGTGGCCATAGCCTCCCCGGCGCCCGACATCCCAACACTAGTGCCAGTGCCCGGGAGCAATGGGGCCACCAGTGGTCCTAGCGGGAGGTCGACCCTGTCCACCCTGCAAATTGAGATAAATGCAAGTTAGCAATAGAGACAAAGGGCTGCACATATATACCAATTCTGACCTTACCTCGATGTCAGGCGGAAAGATTTTGAAGACACCCGCTTGGGCACCTTCACCGGAACCGTGCAGGGGGAGGCCAGTGACGCCTCAGAGATCACAGTATCCTCCCCATCCTCGGGCTCCTCATCAGTGAGGATCAGTCGATGTCAACCGATTGCTAAGGCTCCATCCACCCTAACCTCGATAGGCTTCAAGTGCTTGCACGTCCCACTGAGTTCAATCCCCTTCCGCTTTGGAAGCCGAAGGAATGGATTAACACCACCTCCCATCGGCCATCGATGAGGTGGGTTGACCCCTCGAGGATGCTCAGAGAGTAGCGCCTACGAGAAGTACACAGCGTTACCCTGCGGCTAGGCACATCACACCACGTGGATGGTCAAACATCAGTACAAGACAACAACAAAGGACAAAACAAAGAAAAAAAAATGGAGAGCGGAAGGGCATAGGCTCACCCGGGGTCATGGGTTCGAGATGCAGTATGCCATGAACCCGAGATTGTCCGGAAGCTTGGCTTCCCGACAAAGAAGGCGTTGAGGTATTTTACAACCTCAACCCAGGGCATCCACATCGGAGCTCAAGGGTCGAAGGACCCGACCATTGTGTAGGCTGGCTTGTCCCGGGCCTGCAGCGAGAAAATCCATCATAGCAAGAAGCAGGCCACAACCCTAATCCTAGTCAGTCCGCTTGCCTAGAGACCCTTCACCACATCGACCAGCTCCCAAACCTGATCCTCATCGGCCGAGGAACACTGATCGCCCTAGCTCGTCAGGGATACCAGCTTGGGGCCGATGTCCGCCTCGACGGCCAGAGGGTGGCTCGCCCCATAGAACCACTCCGCCTTCCACCCCTTGTTCAAGGAGGTGACGGGCATCCGTAGATACTCGCCGGACCACCTAATGCGGAGGTGGAGCGTCACCCCTCCAATTGCGTTGTTCCCCATCGAATGGTGGAGAACATAATAGTACCAGAAAAGGTTCTAGTGTGGATCCACTCCCAAGTACGCTTCGCACAAATGCACGAAGACAGTGATGTGGAGGATTGAGTTGGGTGAGACGTGACTGAGGGCAATCTGTTAGTGATGGAGGAGGCCCCGAAGAAACTAATGCGCAGGCAGGCCTAGCTCCCGCTCTAGAAAAGACTTGAATAAAATGATCCCGTGGGTGTTTTGCGTCAGGAATTCTTCTCCCTTCGCCGAGCGCCACCCCGACACCGCTCGCTCTGGTAGGAACCCGGCCGCCACCAAGTCTCATAGCTTATCTTGGATATCTTTGACTTCTCCCACCCCATCGATGGTGGCGGAGAAGCTAGAGAGGGAGGCAGGCTCACAGATGCCATCGGTCTAAACTGGAATAGCCGATGAGCCTTTCGGTAACAGACGACGCAGCCGTAGTGACGGCCTGGGCAGTGAGGAGCCAGATGGATGAAAAGAAAAGCAGAAGGGCTGGCGGTTGTGAGAGGAGGAGATTCAAATGGACAGCGTGCACTTCAGGGAGTGAACGAATCAGTTTAAGTACCTCCACAATCACCGCACGAGAAAGGGGCGTGATAACCGCAATAGGGATGCCGCCTCGATCGTCGTGCCCATGGTAATTAAGGCAACCTGATGGTTCCACTTCTCTGCCCACTGGCTGCCCTCGCACGTGGTTTGGTCAGGGCTAGAATGTCCCTTCGGTCATTTCACACTGCACGTGCATTAAATACGAGAGCGAAGTGCTTTTTAGCACGCCAGGCAGAGTTTGTGATGGTTGAGGTCCTATGTGCTAATGGGTCCCACACTCAGGGGCTCGTGCATGCCCGAAGACCTTCGTGCTCAGGAGCTCACGCACTCGAGGACTCATGCGCTTGGGAGCTCGACCGACCCGAGGTACGAGTCCCCGGGATTAAAAATCCTCGAGAGCTTGCAAACTCAACAGGCCTCGACTCCGTGGGCATCTGGATGCACGAGAGGCCCCAACAACAGGACATCAATTTACTGCAAGACTCAAGATTAATTTCTTTCCAGTTCATCATAAGTTTAAGACTTCAAGCACGACCTTTTTCAACGAGGTATCGATGATGACAGGATTATAAAGCGAAAGATTATTATTTGTAGGATATTCTTGGACCCTTGAGCAAAATATTATATTTAACACGAGACTCATGGGCTACACTATATGGGTGCACCTATGTGGTGCACCTCACACAAAAGAAGGAGATCAAAAGCTTTTTAAAAGGACATCAAGGTTTAACGAAGATGTTGAAGTTCCAAATCAAAGGAGAGCTCCTCCCAGCTTGTTTTTTCTGAAGATTTCTTCAACTAAGCCGAGAAGAGCTCGAGGGCTGCTGTTGGGGATGTGACCCCCAGGTGACTCACAGTTGGGCTTATCAGACCGGCCAAGACCAGCATTGACTATCCGGTATGGCCTATTGTAGGACCGAATCTAGCGACCAGAGGGGGGGTGAATGGGCGCAAAACAGAAAATCAGCGGAAAATAAAATTCTGGACAGAAGGTCCAAATCGGAAGTTCTGATTTGGAGCCAAAAGTTCCGATGTACCGGAAGTTCCGGTCGGAGTCGGAAGTTTCGATTGATACAGAACACCAGACAGAAAGATCAAATCGGAAGTTCCGGA
>KE370996.1:1857162-1869222 GCA_000418225.1 Zizania latifolia
AACTTGCTCCTTCGGGTACTACTGATCCAGCCGCCTTGTTTGTCCTCCCTAAGGTACGACAATAACCCCTTTTATGGTATTAACACCGCTGTTCTCCTCCTTATCTTCCTCTATTTAGTTGCAGTCTTTTGTTGACTTCTTCTCTTTTGACATCGGTGAAATTATGGCTGAGGATGAGGCGGCTGAGTCTGGGACTTTTGCCGTGGATCCGGTATCTTCAGATGCTCGATCCGCATTGCTTGTTGTCTTGCACCTGCTCCAAGGGCCGGCCGACGCTCTGGTAGCTGACTCAAGACCTATTCGGGCGTGACTCACCGAGGTCTCGAATGTACTTCCTCAGGACCTTATGGAGGCCGTGACCCCGAGGACTTATCTTGAAGCCCATCGGCTTCGGTTTGAGCGCCTGGAGGGACAAATCACAGCTCGTGCTCAGCACCGTGCGTAGCTACAAGTTATCCAAAATGACCGAGTCATCCTTGAAGAGAAAAAGGCCGCTCTCAATGCCTTAGCTACCAAACCTGCCGATGTTGAGGGCCAAATTACTCTACATCTTACCGAGGAAGCCAAGCTATCTTCCCGCCTAATGGTCATTCGCTCGTGCATTGCCTCCCTCCATGAGCGTCTATCAACCATCCCTAAGAAGCTTGGAGCAGATCAGCGAGAGTTTGATACCCTAGCCAAGGAGGTCCTTTGTCATCTTCGTGGTTCAAAACGTATTGCTGGGAGTGACGATGAGGATCATCGAGAATTGGCCACCATTCTTGGACCCCGAGATCGTGCTATAGCCTCCCTTAAAACTTTTCTTGGTGTGGATGATAACTAAACATTGACCCTTTTACATTTTTGCTTATATACTTTTCTTTATTCTCTGCAATGCTTGTCGTTTCTAGGTTGATCATGTGCTAAAGGCGATACCCTCTGTATCGGCTATAAGTTGTGACTAAAGGTGATGCCTATGGCATCGGCTATTTTATTTTGCTAAAGGCGATACTCCTGGTATCGGCTAGTTGAATGTCATGTTTGTGTGTATCGGCCGATGGCCAATTAAGTCTCAATCTAGACGCTCGGGTGATATTTCTTCAAGTACTTCCCGTTTAGCGCCTTCATAAATTCTTCCCCTTCTAACGTCTTCAAAATGTAAGCATTTCCTGGTACGACTCGGCTTATCCGATAGGTACCTTCCCAATTAGGGGACCATTGCTAAACCGATTATCTTTAGTCCCGATCAGCAACACGAGTTTCGATACTAAATCATTTTCTTCGAACGTCTTGGCTAATACCTTCTTATTGTAATGCCTTGCCACCCTCACCTTATTCTCTTCTATCTTTCTTAGTGTGCGAAGCCAATTCTGCGCCAAGTCTTCTAATTCGTCTGTCATTAACCCGTAGTAGTCATCGGCCATCAGCTCGTTTTGAAGAGCAAGATGTCTGGAGCTGAGGTTTGTCTCCCATGGCAGGACAACTTCATGCCCAGACTAATTGATAAGGTGACACTTGAGTTGACCTGTGGCAAGCCATCCGGTATGCCCATAGAGCATCGGCTAGCATTGCATGCCACTTTTTAGGTTGTTCTGCTATCTTGCGCTTGATCAACTTTATCAGACTTTTGTTTGAGGCTTCAGCTTATTCATTCGCTTGTGCGTAGTACGGCGATGAATTGAGCAACTTAATTCCCATGCCGATTCCAAACTGTTGAAATTCCTCTGACATAAATACCGATCCTTGATCGGTTATAATCATTTATGGGATACCGAACCTATAAATAATGTGTTCCTTGATGAACTGTATGGCTTCTTGGGCGGTTACCTTTTTCAGAGGAATCGTCTCTACCCATTTTGTGAAATAATCAGTGGCTGCCAGTATAAACTTATGTCCCTTGCTAGACGATGGATAAATTTGGTCGATCATATCTATTCCCAAACCTCTGAACGGCCAAGGCTTGATAATTGGGTTCATGGCCGATGCAGGAGCTCGTTGTACGTTTATAAATTTCTAGCAATCTTGACACCCTCTATAATATTTGAAACATTCTTCTAGCATCGATGGCTAGAAGTAACCAGTGCGACGCAGCAACCACTTTATCTTGTGGGCCGATTGATGAGTCCCACATACTCCATCATGTACCTCACACATCACAACCTTAGCCTCCTCCGAATTTAGGCACCTTAATAAGACCCCATCAATCGTCTGATAGTACAGTACTTCATCCAACAATACATACTTTAAAGCTTTATAGCGTAACTTTCCTGGGGCCGATTATGACGGGTTTCGGAGATAACTTACTATTTTGGCCCTCCAATCTTCAACATCAATATCGGCAATTTTTGCTTCGACTATTTTATCCGTGATCGATATCCTGATGTGGCTTGCGCCAGGTCATTGGCTTCCAGGTTTTGATTTCTTGATACATGTGTTAACAATACTACTCTGAATCCCTTTAACAATTCTTGGCATTCTTCAAAATATAACCTTAAGTTTTCATCTTTGCAATCATATTCTCTGGAGAGTTGCTTGATCACCAACAATGAATCCCCCATGATCTTACTGATATTGGCCTCTATCTCAGTTAGCAGTTTTAAACCTTTAAGGACTGCCTCATATTCGGTCTGATTGTTGGTGCAATAGGGCTTGATAGTATAGGCAAATTCGAAACTTGCCCCTCAGGGCGATATGATTACTAGCCCAATTCCACATCCTTGCCTGCAAACTAAGAAACCAAGTTAAGATGTGCCTTGGTTAGATGTATGATGAGTGATTGACATTTGTGATGTGAGAAACCAAGTTGAGATATGTCTTGGTTAAATAAATGATGAGTGATTGATATTTGTGAGGGGTTAGTTTTGGGTTTAAGCTACTCATCTGTTTTGGTTTAAAGTTTGCTCTAAGAAGAGGATAATACGTTGGTGATAAAAGTTCGTGTGCACCAAAAGGTCCGGTGTTGGGAGAAACATGTTTGCTTGTCTTATGGTGTGCAGGACTTGGATGCTACTCGACAGTTGATGGCAAGTGATCAGGACCATGTGGGGAGCTTGGTGCCAGACAATCAAGGAGGCTAGGTGAAGTCAAGGATGATCCTAGTGGTATACATGAAGATTAAGCAAGTCATAGGATGAAGATTGATGAAGACGGTGTGTTGACAAAGTCGAGCAAAGGGGATGCCGATGGAAGTGAAAACACGGCTCGAGGGATTAGGAGCAGGAGAGACTTGCCGCCAGTCAAGATCGCAAGATGGAGGACACGTGTCGATATCAGAACGCTTGCTTAAGGTAAAGCAAGAAGAGTACAAGGGTTTCATGGTTTGACTACAAAACCGTGGGAGGCCAAGAGATGGAGAAGATCAGTGAGGTTGTGTAAGTTGAGTTGGAGGCCCAACACACATCAAGTTCAAGTCAATCTTGGCCTCTAGGAGCAGCAAGCACTAAAATCATTGCCCAGATCACATACGGCCTCCATTTTCGACGTTCTGCATATGGATGGATTAGCTTTCCAATGACACTAGTTTGATGTCAACATTCCTTATGAATCAATGGGAATCATCAAAATAAGTAGACATTCAGGATCTACCAGGAATCTTGTGAGACAAGCTTAGTGGGTAACTTGCAAGATAAGCTTTCCAAGAAGCTTGTAGGGCATGAGAACTTGTAAGCCAAGCCTTCTAGCCTATAAATAGAGGAGAATGGCTGATAGTTGTAGCATCCCTAGAAGCTATCAACATCGTGAGAATCTTTTGATAGGGTTATGAGAGGATAGGTTTAGTCTTATAATAGGTTAGAGCTTTTTGGGAGAAAATCTTATTATAGGGCTGATCTTTGTGAGTAATGAAGAAGATTTTCTTGCATTTGTGAGTGCTCTTCTGCTTCTAACATCTCTCTTATGAATCCGTTGTTTGATTTTTGTTTTGGAGGCTAGTTTATCTTTTAGTTATTGATTTTCGTTTTTGGTTTGAGCTGAAATTTTCTGCACCTTTGCAAGTCATCCTTCTTGTTGCTAGAGGCTTAAAAACTCATACACACACATATGTGATGTGGTTCAAGTTTCCGTGCCTCTAGACCATCAACTTGAAGTATACTTTGTCATAGACAATTTTCTCTTGTGTTCTTTTCTAGTGTTTGTTCTCGTCACTATGACTAGTGTTTTTATTCTCAATGGAACCTGAGGTTCATCTCACATACACTATAGTCACATTTTCTTATTAGCCTCTTTTAAGTTCTCTCTGTGTTTCTGCTAGCTTTCTTTGGACGAGCGTTGGGTAAAAGGAATCGACCATCTTTTCAAAAGAAATTGTTGAGGCTCTCATTCACCCCCCTCTAGTCGCCTGTTTTGGTCCTACAATTGGTATCAGAGCAGGTCAAATCACTAGTTGACCATAACCGGCTTTGTGATCCGTAGGCTACTTGGAGAGACATGGAAAAATTTCTCTCTTTGATTGGCGCGATTTTTCATACTGGAAACTACGCATAGAGGCCTATCTACAGATCCAAGGAAGTGCGATTTGGGAAATAGTTGACTCCAACTATGGGATTCCCCCTATTCGTACCACTCAACCTTAGATTGAACAATATAATAACAATAACAAAGCTAGAAATATTCTGTTCACGAGTCTGAGTCGAAACGAGTTTGATAGGGTTCAACACCTTCGTACTGCCCTCTTGATGCTATGTTTGCTCGTTTCGATGGGATTGTTAGCAATCTTCGATCTACAGGAGTTCTTTCCTATTCTGACCACGAGAGAGCGATCAAGCTTCTCTATGCTCTTGATCATAGCATATGGGAAGTGAAGATCTCAAGCATCGAAGAGTCACTAAGTTACGACACATTAACTTGTGATAAACTCTTCAGCAAGCTTAAGTCCATCGAGATTGCTAAGGCATCTCGACTAGGCCTAGGAAATCCTCTTCCTCAGAACATGGCATTGGTTTCGGGTTCTAGTGGTGGCAATCAGGCTGAAATTAGTCCTTGTTCTAATGTCTTTTTGGGTAGTTTTGCCTTATCTTCTTTGGTCTCTATCTCCAAGGAGCAAGTAGATACTTTAGATGATGAGGATCTTGCTCTCATCGTGAAAAAGTTCGCTCACTTCTACAACAATCATCGAGATCAGAGAAGAGGTGGTTCTCGTGCATGTTTTGAGTGTGGTGACACCACCCACTTCAAGGCAGATTGCTCAAAACTCAGGAGGAAGGAAGATTGCGACCATGATCATAACAAGTACAAAAAGAAAGACAAGAAGCCCTTTTCAAGTAGAACCATGACAAGATGGCCAAGAAGGCGGCCATGACGGCTTCTAGGGCAGTTGTGGCAGCTCTCAACGACATTGACACATCATCCAGTAAGGAGGATAGTTCGGAGAAGGATGAACCGCAAGCAAAAGACAAGAAGAAGGTCAAGGACTTGACATGTCTCTGCTTCATGGCAGATGACAACAACGACAGCGAGACCGAGCTTGATCCCTCTGAGGTAACTCCTTCTTACGACCAACTTTCTATTCAAGTCGATACCTTGAATGATGCTCTTGTGAGTCAGGATAGGTTACTTAAGAAAGTGGTGCGTGAGCTAAAAGAACTTAGGCCTAAGTATGAGTCTGTCTCCACTGAACTTGTTTTGCTTAAGTCTAAGTTAGAAGAGGATGAGTGTGAGAGTTGCATTTTAGTTATGAGTGAGCTTGCCAAGCTTCGTAAGGTGCATACTCAAGTCATCGATCGGCTTGCGAGTGCTGAGAAGAAGCTCACTGAGGAGGAGTCTAGATCTACTCTTTTAGGAACTTGTTTGAACTACTCTTTGCTTGCAAAGAATGTTGAACTAAAAGATAAGCACATTCAAGAGCTAGAATCTAGATTGGAGAGTGCTGGGAGTTCGAAAGATGTGCAGTCAGAGTGTTCCACCTGCACAATCTTTCAGGACAAGCTCAGCTGGGTTAGACGGCAAGTTCAGAAGCTCATGACTGAGAATGAGTATCTCCTTTCTCTTATGGAGAAGTGCTCAGAAGGCAAGGGCAAAATGAATTTACTCTTAGGCAAGACAAAGATGTGTGCTGATAAGGCGGAATTAGCCTTGGGGTTGGGTTTTGAGAGAGTTGCATACAATGGGAAGGGTAATACAATCTTTACCACACCTACTACCCTTGAGGGGGAGAAATCCAAGATGGATACACTACCTCAATCCACAAAGAAACCAACTCAACCCACCAAAAAGAAGATAACAACACAACCCAAGAAAACACCACAGCCAAATTTGAGAGAGCATGTGAGAGATTTTCAAGTGACCGGTAGTCAAGCTCCCAAGAGGCTTTATCATTGCACCTATTGTCAGAGAGAGGGTCACTTGGTTAGGTTTTGCTTTCGTCATAGGAGGGATGAGCGACGTGAATGGGAGAGGAGTACCCGGGACAAGTACCACCCATCTGTTGGTGTGCATGAGCCTTTTTCTCACCTCCACTCATGAGTCTTTGATGCTCCTCAATTTCCTTCTAGAGACATTGCCCGGCGTGGATCTTACCATGACTCATATGGTTTCGAATCACGTGTAAGAGGTTTTGATTCTCGGCACTTCGGTGGATCATATTTTCCTCATCATGGTTCTCGCCCCCAGTGTTTTAATATTGATGTGCATACAACTTATTTTACCTCTACTCCTTGAGTGTCTTAGTGCTGGATTCCCAGGAAGTTTCTTACTTACCCCAGCACTGAGCACTCGAGCATATCTCATTTGATGTAGGTGGCAGGCGGAGGCCTAGAGAACAAGTGGATCATTGACTTTGGTTGTTCACGCCATATGACCAGAGATTCATCATGGTTCTCCAGCCTCACTCTGATGAAGCGTCATGAATACATCACTTTCCGGGATGATCAAAAAGGAAGAGTGAAGGCCAAAGGAACGATAAAGATAAATGAGAGCTTTACTCTCAAAGATGTAGCTTTGGTGGAACATTTGGGATACAGTCTTCTTTCTGTATCTTAGTTGCTTGATGAGGGCTTGGAAGTGCGTTTCAAACGTGATACTTCTCGAGTTCTTGATCTTTCTGGTGCTTTGATTTGTAAGATTTCTAGAGTTGGGAGAGTTTTTGGAGCTGATTTTTCCAAGTCTCATGGTTCTTTTCGCTGTTTGATTGCTCAACCTTCTTTAGAGCTTTGGATGTGGCATATGAGACTATTGCATATGAGCTTTGATTTGTTTACTCGTTTGAGTGCCTTAGGCCTGATCCGAGGATTGCCCAAGCTCAAGTTTAAGAAGAACCTTGTGTGTGCTCCTTGTCAGCATGGCAAGATGGTTGCAGCTCCTCACCCACAAGTCAATCTGGTGATGACTGAACGACCAGGAGAACTTCTTCATATGGACACTATTGGTCCTTCTCGAGTTCATTCGGTGGGAGGGAAGTGGTATGTTCTTGTCATTGTTGATGATTTCTCTCGCTACTCTTGGGTTTTCTTTCTTGAGAGCAAGGATGAAGTGTTCTCACACTTTTTGAGCTTAGCCTTGAGATTGTTCAAAGAACTCTCTGGTGCATTGAAAGCAATTCACAGTGATAATGGCACCAAGTTCAAGAACTATCTCTTTAATGCTTTTTGTCTTGAGCATGGCATTGAGCACCAATTTTCTGCCCCACGCGTTCCTCAGTAGAATGGCATGATTGAGAGGAAGAATCACACTTTGGTGGAGATGGCTAGAATGATGCTCGATGAGCATAAGACTCCTAGGAAGTTTTAGGCTGAGGCCATTAGCACGGCATGCTACATCTCCAACCGGATTTTCTTACGCTCAATTTTGAATCTAACTTCTTATGAGCTACATTTTGGGAGGAAGCCCAAGGTTTCGCACTTGAGAGTGTTTGGTTGTCGGTGCTTTATTTTAAAGCGTGGTAATCTTGACAAGTTTGAGTCACGCTCTTCGGATGGCATTTTCTTGGGGTATTCTCCTCATGGTCACTCTTATAGGGTTTTTAATCTTGATACCAACAGCATCATAGAGTCATGTGACGTGACCTTTGAAGAGACAACCCTGTGTGCTAGTGTTTCTTTTTAGTATGCAGGTGACCAGGAGATCGGTGAAAGCATCTTCCTGGATGAAGATCCTTCAGCTCTTAAAGAGGATGAGGATGATCCACTACTTCACAATATTACACTCGCTCCTGAGCTGGTTCCTACTTCTTCTACTTCAATAGAGAGTCCTGGAGCTTCTACATCTACTTTGACCGCTCTCGAGCATGCACCAGCTGTGTTTGAGGGGGAGGTTCTATCACGACGAAAGGCCCCTCAGCACATTCAACGATATCACCCTCCACACTTGATGATTGGGGAACTTAATGAGAGGGTAACAAGGTCTAAGACTGCTTCTCATGCTTATTTTACTAGTTCTGTATTCGTTGCTTCCTTTGAGCCTCATGATGTTAGTCATGCTTTATCTGATTCAAGTTGGATCAATGTCATGTATGAAGAGCTTGAAAACTTTGAGAGGAACCAAGTTTGGGCCCTTGTAGAACCACCTCCCAATATTCATACCATAGGCACCAAGTAGGTTTTCAAGAACAAACAGGGGGAGGATGGGTCAGTTGTGAGAAACAAGGCTACACTTGTGGCTCAGGGTTTTACTCAGGTTGAGAGGATAGACTTTGGAGAGACTTTTGCACCTGTAGCTAGGCTAGAAGCCATTAGGATCCTCCTAGCATTTGTGACATCCTGAGGTTTCAAGCTATACCAAATAGATGTCAAAAGTGATTTCCTAAATAGTTTCATAGAAGAAGAGATCTATGTCAAGCAACCCCTGGCTTTGAGCATCCCAAATATCCTCATAAAGTATACAAGCTTCATAAAGCCTTGTATGGGCTTAAGCAGGCACCTAGAACTTGGTATGAAAGGCTTATGTCCTTCTTGCTAGAGCTTGGGTATATGATGAGATCGGTAGACAAAATCTTGTTCACTCTCAGGCATAGCAAAGATTTTCTTCTTGTTCAGATTTATGTGGATGATATCATTTTTGATGGCTCTTCTCATGCACTTGTGGCCATGTTTACAGAAATAATAAGTAGGGAGTTTGAGATGTCGATGATGGGAGAGCTCACCTTCTTCCTTGGTTTACAAATCAAGCAATGCAAACAAAGTACATTCGTCCACCAGACGAAGTACACCAAGGATTTGCTAGAGAAGTTTGACATTACTGATGTAAAGCCATTAGCGACTCTGATGGCTACTTCAACCATTCTTGATCCAGATGAAGATGGTGAGGAAGTTGACCAGAAGGAGTTCAGGAGCATGATCGGCTCCCTCTTATACTTGACGACAACAAGACCAGATATTCACTTTGCCGCCTGCTTGTGTGCTCGCTTCTAAGCTTCTCCAAGAACGTCTCATCATCAAGCAGTGAAACGTATTCTGAGGTACCTCAAACACACTCTTGAGTTTGGTCTTTGGTTTTCTGCTTCATCCTCTCTTTCTCTTTGAGACTTTTCTAAACTATATGTGAATTGAACTTGGTTGCCTCATTTGAACTTGTCATAGCCCTAGTTTCTCTAATATTTGCACTGTTCATGGACTGTAGATGCTTTTGCGGTGACATCTTTTGAATTTTTGAACAACATGATTAAAACTTGCTACATTCTCGGTGCTTAGGACATGTAATCACTTTGAGACTTTGTTCGCCACTGAGTTATATTGCTTACCCCTTGCAGTACGTTGACATCTCTAGTTCTTGCAAGTGCTTTGTGATCTATATGTGAAGCTTTGTAGGTATGCATTTTATTTGCATTCTCATGCTTTCGCATTGTTCTTTTATCCTTGATGCCTGCATTGCCAAAGGGGGAGAAAACATGCATTTCCAAAGAAACAATTATTGTATAATGAACGGGAAGAATATCTTAATGCAAATGTGCATTCATTAAGGAGAAGCATATGCCTTTGAATCTTGAACTTTTCTTTTTGAGTTTTTGGCTTGCCTCTCTTTTATTTGAGATCTTGATCGTTTTCATATGCCAAGTGACATGTTCTGCTCTTTCTTGAGTTTTTGATCACTTGGTTGTACTTCATGTGCTTTCTTCAAACTATCTCTTGTTTATCTTGATGTTGTCGATGCACTCATCAAGGGGAGATTGAGAAACCAAGTTAAGATGTGTCTTGGTTAGATGTATGATGAGTGATTGACATTTATGATGTGAGAAACCAAGTTGAGATATGTCTTGGTTAAATGAATGATGAGTGATTGATATTTGTGAGGAGTTAGTATTGGGTTTAAGCTACTTATCTATTTTGGTTTGAAGTTTGCTCTAAGAAGAGGATAATACGTTGGTGATAAAAGTTCATGTGCACCGGAATGTCCGGTGTTGGGAGAAATATGTTTGCTTGTCTTATGGTGTGCAGGACTTAGATGTTACTCGACAGTCGATGGCAGGTGATCAGGACCGAGTGGGGAGCTTGGTGCTAGACGATCAAGGAGGCTCGGTGAAGTTGAGAATAATTCTAGTGGTACACATGAAGATTAAGCAAGTCATGGGATGAAGGTTGATGAAGACGGTGTGTTGACAAAGTCGAGCAAAGGGGATGCCGGTGCAAGAACGCGGCTCGAGGGATCGAGAGCGGGAGAGACTTGCCGGCAGTCAAGATCGCAAGATGGAGGACACGTGTCGACATCGGAACGCTTGCTTAAGGTAAAGCAAGAAGAGTACAAGGGTTTCATGGTTTGATCATAAAACCGTGGGAGGTCAAGAGACGGAGAAGATCAGCGAGGGCGTGCAGGTTGAGTTGGAGGCCCAACCCACATCGAGTTCAAGTCCATCTCGGCCTTTAGGAGCAGCAAGCACTAAAATCGTCGCCCAGATCGCATACGAACTTCGTTTTTGACGTTCTGCATATAGACGGAAAGCTAATTTCATAATATTTCCAATGACACTAGTTTCATATCAAAATTCCTTCTGAATCAATGGGAATCATCAAAACAATTAGACGTTCAGGATCTGCTAGGACTCTTGTGAGACAAGCTTGGTAAGAAACTTACAAGATAAGCTTCCCAAGAAGCTTGTAGGGCAAGAGAACTTTTAAGCTGAGCCTTCTAGCCTATAAATAGTGGAGAATGGCTGGTGGTTGTAGCATCCCCAGAAGCTATCAACATTGTGAGAATCTTTTGATGGGGTTATGAGAGGATAGGTTTAGTCTTGTAATAGATTAGAGCTTTTTGTGAGAAAATCTTGTTATAGGGCAGATCTTTGTGAGTAATGAAGAAGATTTTTTTGTATTTATGAGTGCTCTTCTCCTTCTAACATCTCTCTTATGAATTCGTTGTTTGATTCTTGTTTTGGAGGCTAGTTTATCTTTTAGTTATTGATTTTCGTTTTTGGTTTGAGCTAAAATTTTCTGCACCCTTGCAAGTCATCCTTCTTGTTGCTAGATGCTTAAAAACTCATACACACACATATGTGACGTGGTTCAAGTTTTCGTGCCTCTAGACCATCAACTTAAAGTATACTTTGTTGAAGACAATTTTCTTTCGTGTTCTTTTCTAGTGTTTATTCTTGTGACTATGACTAGTATTTTTGTTCTCAATAGAACCTGAGGTTCATCTCACATACACTAGAATCATATTTTCTTATTAGCCTCTTTTTAGTTCTCTCTGTGTTTCTGCTAGCTTTCTTTGGAGGAGCGTTGGGTGAAATGAATAGACCATCTTTTCAAAAGAAATTGTTGAGGCTCCTATTCACCCCCCTCTAGTCGCCTGTTTTGGTCCTACACAAACTGATCCATTGAAGAACAAAGTTCATGGTATCGGTCCACATAGTCGGCTTCTTTATCTCTATGCTATACAATAAAGTCAACGATAGCTTAGCCCTTGACTGCTTTGGCCAACTCATATTGTAAGTCAAATTCTGTCAATGCAAATACCCATTTGCTAATCCTCCCTTTAAAATTAGAGCCGATAGCATGTACTTGATAACATCGGCTTTGCATACGACCGTGCATTGCGCCGATAGTATATAATGCCTTAATTTAGTGTATGAAAAGTAGAGGCACAAGCATAACTTTTCGACTATGGGATACCTTGTTTTAGCATCTAGCAATCATCGGCTTAGGTAAAACACGACGC
>KE370997.1:0-14265 GCA_000418225.1 Zizania latifolia
CAGTGGCTAGTTGCGTCTGTGGGGGGCTCCTGTGTGAGCGATGTACCTTTCTTTGTTCTTCCAGTCTTGCAACTCCGCTGCGCCGGTAGTTCAGACTGCGAGGGGGTGTTGGAGTGTGTGTATATATGCTGCCCTCCTTAGGGTGACTCTGAATGAATGAATTTTACCAGCAATATTTGTTACAACATAAATGCAGCCACAACTCAACAGTTGTGCCAGCCCGATCATGCTTCCATGTTTGCACCTCATATAGGTGTAGCACAAATTTAATTTTCTCCCTCCAACAAAAAAAGCTCACATTCAAGATGGAATCGTTGGTACAAACTGATTAACAAAAGCATGTTTGACCAGAAGTCTGCCATTGAACCAAATAACCCAAGTTTCATGATTCAGTCAAGAATAAAGCATCCCAATCAGGGTTGAAACTGCCTTGCCAATATATACAAGCCAGACAATGCAGAACAGTGAAATAAATTTTCATGGTATGCTTTAAAATGAAACACATGAAAGAAACCACAAAACTGTACCATGAACAGAAGTTACAAAGTTGGTAACAGGTCACAACATTTCTCACTTAGCTCACGTTATCATCAATTATTTGTTAATATACTACATATGTAAACAAGTTATTCCCACTACCTGGTTACTGCTGTTTTTTGTGCCAAGGGATGTACCACATCATCACAATCAAGTCTGACAATCGGGTTTTAATTGTATGTCCTAGATTACTATTTGCCAAGAGCCCAAAACGCAGCTGCTTCCTCCAAATAAACAGCCCATTTCTACACTGTCTGAATGCCTGACCCAGTCCACCCAAATCTATATATTTTAATCCTATGATGTGGCTAAGAAAATCCCATCCATCCATTCTTTTTTTCCTCCAGTGATATTTTTTCTCTCGGTCACTCCACAGCTTATGTGCATGGGTATCATCTAGTTTTTTTTATCAAACTGTGACATGTTAGCTGACACACATTCACAAATCCCACTAAACACATGGAACCCACTAACGACGTTGCCATCACTGACAGCCACTGCACATTGAAGAGGGAGGCTACCAATAAGTAAGAAGCGAGAGGGGCCAGGATACACTGCCCTAGTGCCCATTGGATACCAAGTGTTCATAACTATGCTGTATCGATTTTACGATAAAATTACAAAAACATGGACTTATTATGGATGGCATAATGACTGGATGCTAGGCCTAAGGGTGTAACTGACTAAAATGACTACTAAGGCCTTGGGAGCTCTTGTGCTACTATTTTAGTGTTCTATTATCTAACTTTTGCATAATATGCTTGCTTATTGCTTGGAATTCACTAGTAGAGTCGGTCCTAGGCGCCACCCTAGGCAATGTCTAGACAGAACCGACTCCTCTGCAGTCGGGGAGCTGACTGCAGAGGGCAGTCGCCCATCTCAGCCATCCGATCTTAATCAGACGGTGCGAAGCCCCCCTCGCCCCCTCGAAGCCCCACTGCGAAGTGGGTCCTACCACCACGAAGGACTTGCTCCCGCACCATCCGATCAAGATCGGACAGCTTCGAGGGGGCGACTGCAGAGGATCTCGTTTGATGTCTAGACACCCCTAGGCGCTAGACACTTCTTGAACCATGATTTGGACTAGCCTTCGTAAAGGATTTGCCCACACAGCTCATGGTCCATATATTCCTGATCCCCCGCTCCGTACTCGACACATTAACTCTCCATTTTTCTCATTAAGAATCATGAGATAGGTGATTGTCGAGTTGTGGTAGGAGTCTCATATTTGGACCAAACAAACCTTTCAAATATTGTGATCCTATGAAGGATTTTTTTGTGCTTGTTTGAATAAGAATAATAGGATTGGATCAATCATGGTACAATAGTACCTAAAAACCTCCAGATCAAAATTGGGATGGCCTAACACAACTAATATATGGATCGCGATCCTTACAACATTGGACCAAGCGATGCCACATGGTTTTAAGGTTTTGTTATTTGACATATGATGTATAATGTATATAACTATATATATACACATATTGAGCATTCCCCTAAAAAGGTTGCGATAGGTTTGGCGAGCTAATGGAAAACCTAGCCAGTCAAATGGAGATGAAAACCAAGTTAGGTTTCAACTCTAGTGTACCTCAACTTGCTTGGAATTGAAAGGCTTTGAAGAAAGAAGAAAGAAAACACACATTGGACATGCAAAATACAGGCACATCACAATCTTGCCATATCTATCTTTATTTGTGTACAAGAAACATAGGTTTAAAGGATCAATAAAGCAAGATTCATGTAGAACCAAACTAACAGCACATTGGGTTGGGGCTTAGTGGGCCTTGCATACTAGAGGTAGCACAATATAGCAATACATCAATACATAGGCAATCAGATGGTTTCATCATAAAAACGTCAATACATAGGCCTTGTAAGAGGCCTTTTATGCAGTAAGCAGGCCGCTTATCCATATAAGTGGCCCACTTAACCTTGTAAACCAAGCATCCAGCTATAATCGGCAAGGTCAATGGACTTAGCACGCATATGTGGCCGCTTTTTAGGACATTGATGTTAACTTCAACATGCCAATAAATTTGTAGTGTTTACCATGCTCACCTAGTCACTACTTGCTAGTTGGCCAGTCACCTACCGACTAGCAACTAGGTGACTAGTTGGCAGACTAGTCAGAGGCTCCTATGTGGTCAATTATAATTTTTTGCATGGCTAGCTAACTTCTTTTGGCATGTTTTCTAGTATATTTTGAGACAATTGAGTATTGATTCTTGAAAGAATGAAAATAATTGATTATAAAAGTATATAGAAGAGGCAGAAAAAGAGAGTGAGGGAAAGGAATTGGGGTTACTATTATAACCCCAATGCCAAACATTTTCAGCCCCCCTCTTTGGGCCCAAAATTTTCAGCTCGGGCACTTTTCTATTTACTAGTCACATGGCCCATGCGTTACAATTGATAATCGGCTAGCATCGAGCTAGATATAGCAGTCTTTTGGAGTTCGCTTTTTTATAGGCATGTCGGTTTTTTTGATAGATTGGTTTTTTGGAAAGTTGGTTTTCATAGGGTGGGAGGCTTGGAAGAAACTCTCCCGTTATATTAGACTATTAGAGACTAATTGGCTCATCTATATGTTAGCAAAAGTCTTGTATAATTTGTTAGGATGCATAAGCAGTGTTACGAAAATCGGTGATGGTAGCTGCTCGACCAGCCGAGGAGTAGGGATTAATCAGTTAATCAGGGATTAATTGAATTATCGATCAAGAATTAATTGGTTGAGAATTTACTTAAGTAAACATATATAAGATGCTAAGAAATATAAAAATCTTATGAAAAGAAATAAAGCATAGTTGTTGAACATACCTTAAACATTCTAACTTGATGAATGCTTGATTCGAAGGGTATGTTCTATGTAGTACATTCTTAGACATTTAAAACATGTCATTTTGTACAAACATTTACTATTTGTTGGGCTTTTAACATCAAAGAGATTGTAGAATTTTACTTTAAGTCCTAGGGATTAGCTGCTAGTGACAAAGGTAATGACAGCGCATGCGAAGAAGGCGGTGGTGGCGCAAAGAAATGGTGGTGGCGCAAGAGGCGACAATGGCGCGCATGAAGGGAGCGACTGCAGTGCGCATGAAGGGAGCGACAACGACACACGCATGACATAGGCGTGCACAACAGAGGTGATAGAGGCAACATGCCTAAGTGGAGATCAATTGGATCAGTTTCTACGGAGGATGAAAATCTGATCGGTTTCTATACCAATTAATCGCTGACAATCGATTAATCACTCTAACAGCCGAGTAATCGACAAAAAATTAATGGACCGATTAATCGATGTGATTGACCGCCAATCGCCGATTACTCATCCGATTAATCGGCTAATCGGCTGATTTTTGCATCATTATGCATAAGTACAAACTTGATGGTAGTAGGCATGAGGGTGCACCCCACTAAAAAGGTGCAACACCACTAAGGGCTCTAAGCCACCATCAGTCAATCAACTGTTATAGGCTTATAGCTTTGACACCCATCAAATCTTAGTGTCAAGTTGTGGTTGCCAAACAATGATATGCTATGTTGAAAAAAGTAGTAAGGGGGGTATTTACTAGCTATAGGAAGACTACCTATTATGATTTACCAACAAATAACTATTACATCCAAAAGTACAAATAAACAAGGAAAAGGAACTATGAATGGAAATCTAGCATCTTGAACATTAAACCCAGGTCAAACAAACTTTGCAATAGCATTCGTTGATTCACACCTCATGGCGCTTACACCTCTCACCTATCGAAGTTCTTTTAAAACCTTGTATGAGAACTTGTATAGAGAAGGATTTCCCACAACATAACATTTTCTTTCATACCAACTTGTGTGCTCGGTGTTGCTATTGGCAATTGGCATAACAAACCAATCCGCCATATGTAGTGACCCAACCTAGTCCTCTCATACTAAGGTTGGCTCCAATATCCATTTCACACCAATGATAGATCGGAACCAAACTTTCTCATGATGTAATAAACCTAACTCCACTTTAATCAATGAACAACTGAACCCCCTAGGACCTTCAACCCTAGGATGTGATGAGTCAACATTGAGGTGCCTAACAACTAGATCCCTCAAGTGGTTTTTCCTAAGTGGCATACACTTTGGACATACACTTCAAAATTTCCCTTACCTTTCTCCTATGCAACCCCGTTTCTCTTGCTCACCAACAACTAAGAATCAACACAGTGCCACAATGTCATCGCAATTGATCAAAATTGAGGAGCAAGGAATAACAAAGTGGCAACACATCTAATCTTAAAGTTTGGGGGGTTAGGTGAACTTCCACTCAAAAGTTGCTTTTTAAGAGCTCCCTTGTTATGGTCATTGACACATGGATAGAATAAGGGTCCGAAGACTAGGATAAATATGAGATCAATCGCTCTCATCAACATTGATAATAGACTCTGATCAAGCTAGGGCTAACTTTAGAATTCTTTATTGCTTGATAATAGAGTGCATAAGATCCTTTATATATTGGGAGTACTAACCTGACATACGAGGAATTAATCCCTACTATTATGGAAACTAATCTAATCTCTATCTCTAGTTCCTAACTAAAACCAATACTTTCCTAACTAATAGATGTAATATCAAAATAACTATATCTCTATCCTAATAACCTAGTATATTATTTAAGCAACACATTATTATTGTGGAAGGTAAAATATTCCGAAATAGCACCGCTATAGTACTGCGCCACAATATTGTGCTACAATACCTACACCCATAACATCCCCACTAAACAAGGTGTTACCTCTTAACTTCCACATTTAAGAGTAGTAATAAGATTGGACCACACAAAGTATAACCCAAGTTAAAGATTGATACGATAAGAACACAACCAAGCGATAAAGGTAGCACGTATTGCTTGGAAAGCTATTGTTGAACTCAAACAATAGCTCCATAAAGATGTGGCCTACGCAAGAAAGCATGTGGGTGTCCAAGGGGGTAAAGAAATATGAAACCGAGAGCAAGTATTGATGTCCTTATCCTACCACGATAGCTTGGTAAGACTAGACAATGAAGAGAGTATAGCATTTTGGTAAACAACCTTTATTGTGCTCTAAAGAATTTTCAGGTCTCCTATTGATAAGAGGCTAAGAATTATGCTAGTTCAGCCAAATAGAGTACCAAATTTGTGAACATAGTATCAATTCATTACGTAAATCCAACATTGGACCAATTCCAAATTAGTGATGGCCACGACCCTGCGGTTGGGCCTTCTTTTGACCACCTCTCAACCTCCTGTTGTAGGTCTTGCCAAAGAACCGATCATCCATAGATCGATCCTTCTTGAATTGATCCTTAGCAACTTGATCTATAGATTTCTGTTATGGCATGCATGCTAAATATTAGTGTTTGACAACAATAAGAATGCTTTGATCACTAGGATATTTCATAGTAAACTACATACAAATATTTGACTATAAAACATATACTAAAATCATCAACAAAACTAATGGTGCTACATTTGTAACACAACAAATGTTTTAAGTGTTAGATAGAATGGTAGAGTATTACATACTACTAAATCTCCTACTAATGAATAAGCGGTCCAAGTGTTCTCCATTTAGACAAGTTTATTGACCTTATTTCCTAAATTGTTACAAGCACATAGCACCCAAATATCATAAAGCACCACCAAGACATACTATAATAATCTCATTACTACAATTGCACAATTTGCACTTGAATCATAGCTCATGTATATTATCATTTAGTGCAATTTGAGTAGTTCATATAAATCATTGCGTTGCATGAGATGTTCGAGAGGACAACGTGGGTTATTCATGACTTGAGCCAAAAGTTGTTTCCAATAATGCTTGAACATCTTTGTCCAACACCTAACAAGTCCCTCCAAAGAAATGCCAGCAAGTTTGATGGATCAATCAACTAGGTCAAAATTAGATTCATATCAGCGTTAATCAATTCCAACGTGTAAATTATTCTCATGAAGAATATACTCTAGTATTGTTGTTTTCATTCCGATAATATTGGGAGAAAGTCCATTTTTGTCCCTTACAACTCTTGCCAAAGTCTATTTTTAACCTAAATTCAAAAGCCAGTTATTTTTAATCCGAAAACCCTAAAAGCCACAAAAATATGACCCCTAAGATTTTTTAGTTGTGGCTTTCACCACATCACTATTTCATGTCACTTGTTCACATATTTTTTTAGCTTTATCCCTTCCTCCCACTGAGATGTGCTCTTCAACACTACATGGTCTTCCGCCCCAACATTGAAGTCAAAGAATGGATGAAGGGGAACCCCAACATTGTACTCAAAGAATGGATGAAGGAGAGAGGAACGAAGAAAAGGTAGGATGCTAGCGTAGCAGCACAAAATAGTGATGTAGTTATTGCCACAACTAAAAGGTTGTGTAAGGCTTGCTAAGTGTTGGTGAAGTTTTTGGTCATACGCGTGGCCTGAGAGATCTGCTTAACTCTAGTGCAGGTCCGAAATTTACGGTTCGTAGCGTGCCAATCAGTTTGATCCTGCAACTGATAAGATAGACAAGAAAAACGTAAGTAGTAACGCCTATCGGCTGTTGAGCCGATGGTTTCAATACGTACCGGATGACTATAAATAAAATACAACAAGAACATGATGAAGGTCCATCAACGCAGCATATTAGATGCACGATGTACAAGAAATGTATTTATTATGAAACCTATCGGAACATCGGCATCGGCCTGAACCAACTAATTCTGTGAAAGCAATTGAAAGTAATACTAGAGCCGATATCGGGATGTAAAAGCAAGATATATAATAATGCTAGGCCGACGAGCATCGCCCGATTCCGATACCCGATACAACGATGAGATCAAAACGCGTAGATAACCTATCAACTTATACTCTAACAGAATCTGGCCTCAATATGCCCAATCTGTGTTCGCATTATCGCTCGCTATAACCACAAGATTGGACCGAACCAAGACAGTCACTAAATCACAGCAAACCATAACGCTAAACATATCGGAGCACACTTCACCCAGATGAACGATACGTGACATGAATCAAATACATAGACTAAGATGTCGAACTTAACCGATAAAGCCTTAGATTAATGTATTTGATCTAAACCATGCATCTGATACAGCATGATCGATACATAGACTAAGATGTCGGACCTAACCGATGAAACCTTAAATCTACTAATCAATACATGTTTGGCGGAACTTACCTCTCGCCGGAGATCGAAACGATGCAGCCCCACGAGAAAGCAAGAACTCGTCGGTGGCAAGTTTGGCGATACGCCGAGAGTTGTTTGTTGATCTGTTTTTGATGATTCTAAACTAAGCCTAAGCATTACATATTTATAGTCCGGAGACTTGCTGTCCTACATGGATACAACTGCAACTGAAAAATCTATCTTCCCTTTTTATTGGCTTCTTCGTATCTTTATCCGATCAAATGCGCGTATTGTGGTTGGGCTTCACTGACCATGCTCTGACCGGATTCCTTGATCTCCATGGGCTGTGCCGAAACTGTGTTGGACTTGGGCCTTACCAAATTTTGCCGTTAACACTAAGTCAATGAAAAACTTAGCCACTCAAATGGAGATGAAACCCATGTTTTGGTTCCAACTCTAGCCTATCCAACTTGCTTGGGATTGAAAGGCTTTGAAGAATTATTGCCACAACTGAAAATAATCTTAGATCATATTTGATCAGTTCTTTAAATTTAGAGTGAAAACCAGTGATAGAAAAATCGGTCGATTAGCCAATTAATCGATCGATTAACTTGTGATCGGCACATCACCAGCTAATTTAGTGCATAATCAACCAAGAAATATGCTGGCCGATTAATCGATCAGTCAACACGATTAATCGATCGATCAACGTGATTAATCAGTTGGTCAACACGATTAATCACGGTCAACCCAATATAAAAATGCTCTTTGTTATGGTTTTCTCCAAATTCCCCTTTCCCATTTCCCCTTCGAGCACTCTAGCTGCTAGCACCCTTCAAGTCTCCCTCGAGGCCTTGATGTCGTCGCCACAATCACTAGCGTTGCCTCCCCACATGCCCCCTCTAGACTTTAGTAAGTGTGTGAACTGTGAAGTCTTCACTCTTGAATACTACTGTGAAAGTGTGAATGGTTCAAATTGGAAACAACCTTCTCGATATCTTATACATGTTGCATAAGTACTTTATGCCAATCAATTAATTTAGTTAATCCACGACTAATCGATTAATCCTTACTCCCCGATCGCCGATCAGCTATAGATAACTGATTGTTTCAGCACTGATGAAAACAGACAATAGCAAGAGTTCAAGCACAAAAATGGACTTTTCCCCTAAATATTTCATGAAACTTATTTTCTTGTTTCGCATTAGTCCACCTTTTCCTATTTGTGTCAATCAAACCACCCTCCTTCCTTTCACTAAATAGTTTATCTACCCTTGTTTCCCAAATTAGTTTTAAGAAAAACGTCAACTAAGAACTATGAAAAAATCCAAAATATATAGCATATGCAGGAGAAAAACAAATGTACATAAATTATTTAAAATAAAATGATATGAAAACAAAATAAAATGAAAATGAAATAGCAAGGAAAATAAGCTCTTAATTGAGATGAAAAGCTAATAAATTAGAGCATCTCCAGCAGCTTCCCTAAATTTGATTATCTATATCCTTCGTATAGAGAATGGCCCTAAAAGATTCCATCCCTATATAGTTTGTCTCCAACAGCTTCCCTAAAGCATATTTTCTATATTTTTTAATCCTCTTTTTTATTATTATCCAATGGTAAAAATGACAACCTAACGCCATATGCAAACACTACATTTTCAAATTTTCACAGATTGAAATGATGTTGTGAACCAGAAACATAACTAAACTTGATTTATTAATTTTTTTCTTTTGAGAATGAGTCCACTCTGGTGTCTACAAGGCTAGTTCATGGCAAAACACTCTAGATTCCACCAAGAAGGACGGCATATCACAAGGAATCAAATATAATTGAGAAATAGAACGGCATTTTGACAGGCAGACACAGCTAAACAAGAAATTTTGTCGAAGGACCGAGGAAAGAAATTGGAGTCGCAATGCACTCGTAACACGAGTCAAGGAGTCGGTCAATGTCGTCGAAACCATCGCCTCCGTCGTCGAGATGCGCCCTGAAGCGGCTGGAGGGTGCTAGGCTGGACGGCGGGCGACGGCTGGAGGGGGACGAAGAGCGGCGGGCGGCGGCGTTGGAGGGCACGAGTGCTGGAGGGCACCGGGCTAGAGGGCACGCGAGGGCTGGAGGGAGATGGGTGGCAACACTCAAACGGTACCAGTGGCATGAAGGGACGGAGCTTTCGCGGGAACGGCGTGTGGGAGAGGATAGGGAAGTTGTGCCGGTTCTGTATTTTTGGGGAATGAGAGAGGAATAGGGGATGAGATAGGGTAGGGAATCAGATAAGGAAGCTACTTGTGGGCTGTTTTAGAGTCAGATACCCTATTTTTAGCTATAGGGAATGGAGTAGGGCATCTGCTGGTGATGCTCTTAGAGAACTATCTAGTATGCTATTAGTATTCAAGTTCATGGCTTCATGCTGCCAATAACCAATCACTAAATACACATTTGACGGCTTCTCCAGAGCTAGAGGAAGGGTAGACAATGTTGGAATAAACCTAGTGCAATCAGCATGTTTCCTTCGGTATTTAGTTGCACGGCATGTTTATTACAAACTTGAGTTATGCATATGCATGAGCCACATCCAGTTTGAGGTGTGCACTTAGGAGTTTTTGGGCTAAGACGTGTTGTGTTCACACCGTGCCTAGTCATAGTGTAAGCTTTGGTTGATCCCATGCATTCATGGATGTGGGATGGCACATCTAGATCAGATCATGGATGAAATATCGAAGTGTTTGGTTCTAATCTTTTCGTATAACAAGGGAAGTAAAAACCAAAAAAGTTGTGGCAACATTCTAACAAAAGGATTGTCTCTAGCACTCTGAACTCCAAAAAAATTCCATTGTCGGAACAGCTATAGAGCTCCAGCGCACACATGCTACAGTGTGATTGTAGTTCCAGTCAACAGCTAACATTTGGTATCAAAGCCACATTGGCATCGACATCCCGTGTGTCGAGGAGTCCACGACGCGCACATCGACCTTCATTGTCCCCTCCATGTCATGGGCGCTGCCATAATGGTGGCAACCGAGACCTCATGGTATGACGTGTCGTGAAGGTGGGTGGTTCGGCAAACTATCCAATGCTGACAAAGAACAAGTGAACTATGTAGATTGGGCATTGATGATGGTGATGCTCCAGGAGAGGGGGCTCTAGCATGCTATTAAGCATGGAGATGTCAATTTCCTAGATCAGACAGCAATGGAGGCCATCCTCTAGGCTATCCTAGTGAAGATGATCTCCACCCTCGTTATGAAGGAGTGCCATGCATGTGACACCATCACCCAAATGTGGGTCAGACTAGATCACATCCGCAAGGAAAACACTCATCCGCTGACAATGTGAGCCGTTCGAGTTCAGGGACAGCGACTCCATCGACGACTTCACCATGCGACTGAACAAGCTGGTTAACTACCTTCGTACCCTTGGCAACACTAAACCACAGGAGAAGGTGGTCAAGAAGTACATATGCGTCACCACACCCAAGTTCTCACAAATTGTGCTAGCCATTGGAACTTTACTCGATCTATCTACCTTGATTGTTAAGGAAGTCACCAGGCGGCTCAAGACAGTGAAGGACCGACACCCGAATAGCAACGACGCTGGGGATAAATTGCTCCTCACCGAGGAGCAATGGATTGCTCGGATGAAGCAACATCTAGCAGGTCAGGAGTCATCTAGCTGCTCCAAGTGCGATGAAAATCATCGACGGCGATGCGAGCGGTCACGTAAGAAGATAGATGCTACTCCACATGACAATGGTGGTTGTGACCCAACGGAAAGAAATTGTGATATCATGCGCGACAAATGCAACAATTGTGGCAAACGTGGGCATTGGTCTAAGGACAATCACAAGCCCCGTCACAGCGATCATGTGCATCTAGCCATGGTAGACAAGGATGAACCTACATTGTTGCCAGTACACTCATGTTAAGTTGACAAGGACCTTATCCTCTTGATGGCGCAGGCTTGCTCGCTTACTGTCAACACCATTGATGCGCCAGCCTCTACCGAACTCAATGAGATTCATGCAGCGTGAAGGCAAAGGACATGATTACCACTTGGTACCTAGACATAGGTGCTAGCAATCACATGATGGGATGGTGTGACTCTTCACTAAGCTAGACACTCGTCACCGGCTCTATGAAGTTTGGAGACGGTAAAGTTGTTACCATCTAGTGGTGGGGAACTGTGTTATCAACCACCGCACATTCATAGACGTATACTACATTCCTCATCTCATGAGCAACATTGTTAGCCTCAGCCAGCTAGACGAGAACCACTGTTGTGTGATGATCGAGGACAATGTGCTACAGATGTGGGATCGCCATCAATAGTTGTTGGCAAAGGTAACGCAAGGTCATAGTGGCCTTTATGCACTCCCTCTAAATTTGGTGCAGCCAGTCTATTGGTGAGATTCAATGATGAAGCATATTTGGCACGCGTGATTAGAGAACTTGAACTTCGACACTCTTCGCATACTCGTGCGCAATGACATAGTGCGTGGCTTGCCTAATGTCTGGTAGCTCATGCAAATCTGCAACTGCCAAGCAACGTCCGATGTTGTTTCCACAAGCTATGAACCACTAGGTTGATCAGCTACTCAAAGTCATCCATAGTGAACTATGTGGGCCCATCTCGTCCCCAACGCATGGAGGGTGGTGTACTTCCAGCTCCTGGACGATGTCAATCGGTTCATGTGGGTGGCTCTACTCTCATCCAAGGACGAGGTGCCAACAGCCATCAAACGAATCATGGCACACGTGGAGCTAGAGAGCAGGCACAAGCTCAAGTTGCTCCACACTGATCAGGGTGGCAAATTCAACTCGTACCTCAACATGTACCGCATCGAGCTTAGCATGCAGCAACATCTCACAACGTCGTATTCCCCGCAACAAAACGACAACGTCGAGCGTCGAAATCAGACTGTTGTCACCATGGCACGTAGCTTGCTCAATGCAAAGGGAGTACTAGATGCCTTTTGGGGTGAAGAGGTTGTCGCCGCCTTCTAAACCATTCCCTCACACGCAACGTTGCTAGCAAGACCCTGTTCAAGGCCTGGTACGGGCATAGGCCCAAAGTCTAGCACCTCTGCACTTTCGAGTGTGTAGCCCATGTGAAGAACACGAGGCCTAATCTCAAGAAGCTCAATGACCACAGCACCAAGATGGTGTTCATTGGCTATGAGGCTAGGCGCAAAGCGTACCGCGTCTTTTATACAGTATCGCATCGTGTCCACATCATGTGCGATGTGTTGTTCAACAAAGTGCCTAGCTGGAGCTGGAATGAGCTAGCCAACGACAGGAAAGTAGACTCTAGTGATTCCTTCATTACAGTACATTGTACCATTGGCTACAACTACCAGCATGGAGAATATTGAATCCTATGAAGCAACTACACCACACATGCCATCTCCGAAGGCACAAGGTGTGGGTTCATGCATTTGTGGACATGGGAAGACACGTCTAGATCGGATCATGTTGAAAGATCAGAGTGATTGGTTGTAATCTTTTCGTATAATTAGGGGAAGTAAAAACCAGAAAAGCTACAGCAACATTGCAGCAATAAGACAAGTAGGGGGTTAAGGCATCACTCCGCCTTACATTGCCTCTGCCTTCTCGTCTGCCTCACAACCAACATCCTCTATCCCTCTTCCTCTGATCTGCCTCCTGCTGGACTACTATGTGCAGCTGAGCCGTGAACTACTACGATCACTACTTGCCACTAGCACAAGAGTGGTACAAAGGACGCAGCAGAGAAAAAGATTGAGAGAAGGATGTAACAGCGACATAGAATAGGCTACTTTACGGCTACGACTACTTTTGGAGGAGCAAGCAGTGCTTCTAGTGCACTGCTAGGTCAAGAGATGAAAGAAACTTGGTGGGTTTTAAATGGGCTATTGGGCTAGATTTAAGTGCACAGTAATATATAGTGCAATGGTTGTCTGGAAGTAATTTTGCACATATATTCTCTTTTTGTTTTTCTTTTATATCATTCTTTTGTTGTGTAAGGTGTTGTGTTGCCTCGCCTTATGCCTTATCGCCTAGGCTATAATGGAGGATTGGGTCGCCTTGCCTCACCTTGCCGCTTTAATAACTATGCATCATAGTAGAAAAAACCGGACCAGACTGGCGGTTAAACTGGAACCGAGCAGTTAACTGGTTTGGTTTTGCTAAAAGACCGCTTAAGCAATCGAACCGGTAAAAACCGGATGAACCGGCCGGTTTTTATTGAACCGGCCGGTTTTAAAGAACCGGGTGGTTCAGTGTTAGCACAAAAAAATATTTGTTTGAGAGGGATTAAATGTCCAGAATTTTTATTTATCTTTGATAATCACTCTAGCTCATTATTTAGCATGTAATAATTAACAAAATAATTATTTATATAAGAAGAAAATGATACTAACATTGACAAAAAAGAAAATAATGAGGATTTGCAAAGTGAGAATACACAACCTAGAAGCATCTTAAATAAACTTTGTTTAAAATATTTTAATATTATAATTATTATGCTATTTGTGGATTGTGACATTATAGTTATAACACCTCCCTAAATCATAATATTATAATACAATTATAATCTTATATTTAAG
>KE370997.1:21138-50100 GCA_000418225.1 Zizania latifolia
AGGCCGGCGTCATTGCTGGCGGACATGGTGGAGCAGTCGGGTTGGCTGGGGACTTGTGGGGACTGCGAAGGGGGGTTAGGAACGGGGGGAGCGATTGGGTTTTATTTGCTCCGGAGTCCGGACGCGTCCGGCGTGTTTCGACGGGGTTAATTTCGACTAGTTCCATTTTAAATTTTTCCACCTAATTTTCTAGTGCTTTAAGGCAATTTAATTTTAATGTATTTGTACAGTATATCTGGATATTTCGATGGTGCGATAAAGATAATATATAGCCGGTTTTTTAGAAAAATATTTGATCCGTCGAATCGAAAGGTCCGAACTAATGTTCGGTTGAGATAATATAACATTATTGATTGACTTAAAATACAAATTAATTTGCTACATTATTCGTAGAAGATTATATATAGGTTTGCCTTGCTAGCATTAATTGACTAAATCATACATGTCATTAATAATATCTTAAATAGGCTACATTCTCATTAAATGAGAATATCATACAGATTTGATTTGTATTAAAATTATCTAATCATGTGCCCCACCCTCATTAATGTACTAGACATAAATAATTAACATTTCTGCCGGATTTGGATGGGTTCGATTTTAAATTTTCACACCAAAATTTCTACGGGTTTAAGGCAATTAAATTTATTTTGTATACTATTGTTGACATAAAAATCGCACGAGATTTTTACAACTTCACACTTAAGGCCTCGGAGATTTTCTTAACTCCAGTACAAGTCCTTAAACCCAAAATTTGCATAGCGCTCTAATCAATTTGATCATGTAATTGACAAGAAATGAAATATTAGCTGTCTTAAGTCTATCAATCAATAGCCTGTCGGGATCGGCCTCTGATAGCACTTTATCAGCTAAAGAATACGCTAAGAACAAAGCCAAACATAATGTATCGGGTCATATTTATAAACAACATATCGGCTTGATCAAATATAACTTATTAGACAATATGCGATGAAATAATAAATCTTCATTGGAACGATACTTTAATATAAAGCAATGGAAAAAGTCTAGATGATCCCGCAAATATTAGGTTGTAGACGAATATTGCTCCTAACTAAAAAATCAGGCTTTTAATCCTCCGAATTAATCTATGCCAAACAAATAACTTCTTGAAAGTGCATCTTGATGCATCTAGGCCCCTAATTTGTTTTGATGTTTTAATGACAATAGTGATCAAATACTACTGACATTGTTGCTAAGATGAGTAAGGGAATTAAAATTAAAAGTGGCATTGCAGCTCTATCGATCTTGAAGAAATCGGCTTATCAGTTTCACTTAGACTCAAAGTGTGCTTATTGTGTATATTTTACATTTTTCTTGAGTCTAGGTATATCGTACTAGCAAGAGGGATGAGTTGATCGTTGATCCAAAGCTAAGTGCTAAAATCTATATCTTTCGTTGAAAGTTTTGGAATTTTTTCTAAGTTGTTTTGTGGTTTTCAGAAAAGCCGAATTGTCCGAGTTTAGCTAGACTGTCCAAGATCTGCTTTCTGTTGGATTTAATCTGCCCTATGGACTGTCCGGGTTCAAACCGAACAATCCGAAAATAGGCTTCTGTTTGATTTTATTTACATGTCGGACTGTCCGAATCCTAGCAGGACAATTTGAAAACATGGTTCTGTTCGATTTAATTTTCAAGCCGGATTGTCCGGATTGTCCGGACTCTGCCCGAACTTTTCGAAAACGTGCTTCTGTTTAAACTATTTTTGAGTCGTACTGTCCGAACTCTGACTGGACAATCCGAAAACTTGTTTCTGTTGAAATTTATTCTAAAGCCAGAATGTCTAGATTCTTGGTCGGACAATCCAAAAATTATTCTCTATTTGATTTTTATTCTGTGGCCCGGATCGTCCGGACATTGGTCGGACTGTCCGAAAACTCTCTTCTGTTGAGACTTATTTTTTGGCCGAAATATCCGGACTTTGACCAGACTGTCCAAAACACTCGTTCTGTTTCGATTTTATTTGGTCTGGATCATCCGGTTAAGCCCGGACTGTCCAGATGAACAGTGCACGATTTTTTACTTTAACGGACAGATTTGATGCAGAGGTATAAATACCATTCCCCTCCATAATAAGGGGGACAGGATTTGCAACCCTAGATGCCCTACCATTCTTCTTCATTCTTTCTTGTGTGTTCTTTTGGATCTTGAGGGAAGAAGAGTGATTTCTCCATACAATCTCCACGTGTTCTTGTTGGATCAATCTCTTGAGAGTTGTGTGGGTGTGTGCTTGGAGTTCTTCGCTATTTCTTGTGCACACGGTATCGGATCACGTCAACAAGTCTATTACTCTTGGAGATCAAGGTCTTCTAGACAGCTAGGCGTCGATCCGCGAGCACCCAAGGATTATGGGTAACCGATAAGTTTGTACAAGGTCCCGCCTCGGCTTCAAAGAGGTAACTGAGTAAAAATCAAGACTTATGGAGGTAAGTGCTTGGTGAGGATTAGGGATAAAAGAGACCCGGCCCTTTGGGGTTTCCTCAACAAAGACGTAGGATCAGAGGATCCGAACTTCAGAAAAATCATTGTGTCCATTATTGTTCTTGCTAGTTACGTTTTCTGTTGATCTATCTATTTGCTAGCAAGTTTAAGTCTCGTTGAATTCATTGAGTAGTATATTTTTCGCATTGGTTATAGTTTCAGATCTGCTATGCCCGGACCATCCGGTTACACCCAGACAGTCCAGACCTCGGATAGTTTTTATATTGTCCGGCTTTCGGAGTATCCGACTAGAGTCCGGATAATCTAGGTTCTGGAGGTTTAAACTAACAATTTTTGTTGAGAATTTTAGATTGCCTATTCACCTCCATCTAGGCAACTTTTAATTAGTATCAGAGCTAACTCTTCTCAAAGGCTTAACCGCTTGAAGAGAAAAGATGTCTGAAGAGTCGAATTCTACCTGCACCGATAAGAATAGTGTTGGAGGAAAGAAATGCACTGCATATCCTTTTGACTACTCTAAACTAAACTCTAGTAATAATCATCTCTCTGTGCCAACTGATTATGCACCTTACTTCGATGGTACACACTATGCAGCATAGAGACAAAAAATGAAATTGCACCTAATCTCTGTGCATCCAAATATTTGGAAGATTGTATGTATAGGTGTAAATGTGGATGCCTCTAATGGGGATGATCATCAATTAACCACTAATAAAGAACAAGCTATCCACCGCAATGCTCAAGCAGTGAGTATTCTACTTGCCACGTTGAGCCCAGAAGAATTCAATAAAGTTGATAGGCTTGAAGAAGCTAAAGAGATATGAGAGACTTTGCAAGTTGCTCATGAAGGAACCTCTTCTGTCAGAGAATCAAAGATAAAGCTTCTTGAAGGGAAGCTCAAAAGATTTGTCATAAAAGATGATGAAACTCTACAAGAGATGTATGGTCGCCTCATGGTCCTTGTCAATAAAATCAAGGGTCTTGGAAGCGAAGAGATGACCGATCACTTTGTTGTGAAGAGATTGCTTCAGGCTATAGCGCCAAGGAATCCTACCTTGGTGACTTTAATCCGTGAGCGAAAAGAGTTCAAGAAAATGACTCCATGTAACGTGCTAGGGAGGATAATTGCTCATGAATTGATGGAAGAAGAAGTCAAGGAAGTCAAAGATCTAGCTAAGCTTCACAACAACAAGAGTAAGGATGTGGCTCTCAAAGTAAAGAAGAAAGAAGAGTCTAGTGATGATGAGAGCGATGATGAAGAGTTTGTGTTATTTGTCAAGAAATTCAAGAAATTCATGAAGAATGGTGGCTTTGATAAGTATAAGAAAAAGGGTGATAAATCAAAGAAAAGAAAGTTAAAGAAAAGGGTGCTATAAATGTGGCGATCTTGGCCATTTCATAACTGATTGCTCTAAGATGAAAAAGCAAGAAAGTAAAGAAAAGCAAAAGTACAAAAAGAGGAAGAAAGGCGGCCATGCTCACATTGGAGAGGAGTGGAACTCCGACTCTGATTCCAAGTCTGAGTCGGATTTTGACTCTAGCAAGAAGGGAGTCGCCACTATCGCCATCGCCAACATCATGGCTCCGAAGCCTTCACTATTTGGAGATTCGAGCGACGACAACATCATCTCCTTCAAGTGCTTTATAGCTAAAAGCAAGAAGATAACTATGATGGCAAAATCTTTAGATAAAGATGATCATAGTGATTCTAGTGATGATGAGTCTAGATTCGATGATGATATGTTTAAAAATATGAGTAAGCACGTTTTATCAAAGTTTAAAGAGCTTATAGAAACAATAGAGTCACAAGAAGCAACTTTAGAAAAACAATAGGGTCTTCTCATTAATGAGAATGAGAGGAATCTTTAACTAGAGAGGTTTCTTACTAAGGAAAAGAAAAAATAGACAAATTAACTAAGCAATATTGTTTAGTAAATGAGTCTAAGGAGAAATTAGAGGATAAGCTCAAAACTCTTGAAAGTGAGCTTAGAGAACAATAAGAGCCTTAAAGAGAGAATTAGGTCTCTAATAACTCAACTTATTTCTATTCTTTCTATTGCGTCCACAAGTAAAGTTTTGCTAAATGCTATAATCTTGATATTACTGCTTATGAGACTAACATGAAGGAAATTGAAGTATTGAGGAAGAAAAATGAAAGGCTTGGAACCTTGGTAAGCTATGGGTGTATGAAAGCCTATAAGACAAAAGATGCATTATGCAAGACTCTGAATACCCAAAACAATATTGAGAAAAGAGGTCTTGGCTTTCATCCAAATGAAAACAAGTGAATGCAAGAAGGAAGTACAAGGGTAAGGAGATCATCAAGTTTATAAAGGAAGAATAAAGTTCAAAGAAAATCAACAACAAACCTTTTGCTTCACAAGCTACCTTTTATGCATCATATCTTATTAGAAGAAATCACCGTGGTAAAGTGGTTACTTAATTTGTTGATACTAAGAATAAAAAACTATTGAGATGCATTTGGATTCCTAAAGTTCTTGTGACTAACATTGAACGACCCAAAAAGGTTTGGGTACCTAAAAATAAGAACTAATCTATTTTGTAGGAATACTCCTCTGGTGGATCTAGTTGGGTGATGGACAGTGGATGTACCAATCACATGACGGGAGAAAGGAGTATGTTTATCTCATTTGAGCCAAATCAAGGTAATCATGAGTCCATTGTATTTGGTGACAATGAAAAAGGAAAGGTAATGGAAGTAGATAAAATTTCTATCTTAAATGGTAATACTATTTTTAATGTTTTATTAGTTGAGTCTTTAAGTTATAACTTGTTTTCAATATCTTAGTTATGTGAAATAGGTTATAAATATCTTTTTACTAATGAGGGTGTGACCGTTTTGAGAAGTAGTGATAATTCCATAGCCTTTACGGGTAAGTTGAAGGGAAAACTTTATTTAGTCAATTTTGATCTAGATAAAGTTAAACCGGAAACTTGCTTAGTGGCTAAGACTAGCATGGGTTGGTTATAGCATCACCGACTAGCTCATGTTGGGATGAGGAACTTGTCAAAACTTTTTAAAGGGAAACACATCGTAGGACTAACAAATGTTGTGTTTGAGAAAGATAGGTTGTGTAGTGCATGTCAAGCATGTAAATAAGTTGAAGTACCACACACCACCAAGAACATCATGACAATAAGGAGGCCACTGGAGCTTCTACACATGGATCTCTTCGGACCAGTGGTGTACCTAAGCATTGATAGTAACAAATATGGATTAGTTATTGTTGATGATTTTTCTCACTTCCTCCTCCTTCTTCCTCCTGCCTTCTCTGCCCCCATGCTCCGGCCAACTCGCCCCAGTGCCCGTGCGCCCCAACTCACCTAGGCGCCCGCGTGCCTAGCTCACCTCGATGCCCCTGCGCGCCTAGCTCATCCGTGTCCGAGCGCCCGCACGCTTCGTCTACGTCGTGCAGGAGGAAGCAGAAAGAGAGAGAGGAGAGAGAAGGGCACCAATCCACGTCATATTTTATGGTCCCACATGTTAGCCACCCTTGTCATGCCAGCTCATCGCTCGCTGCTAGCGTGAACTGCACATCAACAAAACCACCATAGTAAACCGTCTCAAGGGATTATTTGTCCGGTATAGATTAGTTCGGGGGTTAAAAGTCTAGTTTTTTAGTTGGGGACGATATTCGTCTACAACCTAATACTTAAGGGGGTCGTCTAGACTTTTTCTAAAGCAATCGGAATATTTGTAATATGTTTGTATACTTATTGGCTTAAAATATGATGAAACTATTTCTATCAATAATAATCTGACAGCGTTAAAGATTATCATTAACATGGTAGAATGGCATTCAAATACTATCTGATAGCATAGAATTTGAGATAATCTATTGGCTAAAACTCCAACAGAATGAAGAATCTAACACTCATTAGTTAAATGATCCATCATAACTCACATAAACCTAATAGATCAGACTCAACAGAGACAACATTAAATCTGTACGAATTATTCTATCTCATTTAACATAGAAGTATTAAGTTAACGTGATTGATGCAATAAATCTAATCTATTCATGAAGAACGTAAAATATGTGATTAGAACATTACATCGATAACTAGAAGATTTATAGATTTAACGAAAGTATTAGACTAAACCAAGAGTTTTAATTGAACCAATGAAATCTACCAAATAGGCTATCCCCAACATGATTAGAGTTCAAACTTAATCGATGCAGCCTAATCTCGCATAGGGAATCGCTCTAATGCTACATACCTAAGTTGGCGATGCGCACAAAATTGTTGTTGAACAAGACAATGTTATTGATTTTGGTCCCTAGGTAAATATATTTATACCCGTTGTATGTGTTTTACCAAGCAGTCTACCTATATGTACCTGAGATGGTATTTAGGATGGAAGGAAAGCATTGTATTCTCAAGCTCTAAGGTCAATTCTAAGAAAAAGAGCTAAGATTTATATAGGTTCGAGTCTCTCGGAGGATAATAATCATATGTCCTGTGTATTCGTGGATTGATGATTGTGTCTATGCAATACAACTCGAGAGCATATGAAAGCATGTCTCTGGGACCTCACCCCTTTATATAGTCAAGAGGCAAGCTGTATAGAACTAAGACTCTGACCCGAGTCGGTTCCCTGAATATCCAGGATTATGTACCGGACTCTAGTCTATTTTCTATTTATAAGGATATCAGTATAAGTATATCTCTTTATACCAAATTATGATGTTCAGTTTCCTGATATGGCAATAGGCTTCCTTATCAGATTCAAATTCTCGTTCTTGGGCCATACTAGACCCCGAAGCTGGCTAAACCCACTCTTGGTCTAGACTGATAAAGCCTATCGTGGGGAACCTAGGGGTCATATCCCCACTACTAGAGAAGTGGCCTTTCATCCACCCCTTTTAGTACCCAATTCGAGCCAGTACCAAAAGTCATCTGCAACGGTCAGAAAAGAGAGAACGTCATGGGTAGCCACAACTGGTACTAATAAAGAGTTTTAGTACCGAGTCAGGAGACCGTCTAGTACTAAACTTATCAATATCGGTCGGGGTACCCAACCGGTACTAAAAGCTTACGTATTAGTACTGGGTGGGCACACCAACCAGTTCTAATAACTTTAGCGCCAGGTGGTATCCCGAACCGGAACTAAACCTTTCTCCTAATGTATCTGATATTCCACAAAAACCTCATGTTTCTCATTTCTATCTCTGTTCTTTAGTTCTTCTTCTGCCCGTGCGACCAGTTTAGGGTTTAGCCCAATCAACCGCTCATCGGCGATCTAGATCGAGCAATGACATGACAAGCCTCCCAAGTGGTGCCGCTAGATATCGTGCTTTCGGTAGTAGGCCCACCACTCCCATGGTATGTTATTTTCCTTATTTTTTATCTATTTTAGGGTTGATTGAACACTGCATTATGAGATGTTATTTTTTTGCCAGTCTGTACTGCAAATGCTATGTCTAGATGTAGTAATCCCTGTCAACAATGTTAGTACTGTAATGCTCACTGATTTTCATTTTTGCGCCGGTCAACCAGTACGCACTCACGCAAATATGCAATGCAAATGTTGTATCTTTAGTACCGGTTATGCAATGCATCTTAGTTTAATTTATAAATACAAGTGATATAATGCAAATGAATATGCAATGTGAATTAGTTTGTTAACTTTTGTACAATCTCATGTGAAATTGGTTTGGCAATTGCCTATTTTAAGTGTTGGTTTATGATCTAAAGTGTTGTCTACTCAAAGTCGGTCATTTCTAGAGGCGTCACATGGTACATTATATGCATTGTATTTTCTATTTATGTGGTAACAAAATCATAACAAACTGATGCGATGTTATCTCACTGTTCTAGTTTCTACCAAAAAGCTTCGTCAATCACCATAACATTCACGATGGTGACACTCTTAAGATATCAACAAGAGATAGCTGCACCAATATGATTGAGGTTGAAAACTCTGGAGGCAGGTTATGCTTAAGTAAAGGGTAGTCTACATTTGCTGACCGACTCACCCTAATAGAAGGGGAGTTTGTGGTACTAACAATGAAAGATCCATTGTCTCCCATAGCTACTATTTTCAATAATTATAGCAAAGAGAAAGCCTCACAAGCCATAAAAGTAGACTCAAGTGATAGCGGTATATATAACGAACTCACATTACTTATTATATATATATGTCTATTTTGTGTATGTACTTATCAGCTTTTTTATAATTGCAGATGACACTATTAGATCCACACTAGCTGAGAAGAAGTGGAAACAGAAATCCAGATAAGGCGATACTGACTAACTGAAGACCTTATATTTTTTTGGTAATCCAATAGATGTAACGACAGAAATGAAGGCTCTCCTTTAAGACATCTCGGCTATGACATCCTTTGATACTCAATTATATATCTGTACAATCAATCCCTCGATCATCAAGAAAAACAGGATGGTAAGCAATTTGCACATGTCATAATTACAAACATCTATATCTATATGTACTTGACTCGGCTAATTAGCTAACATAATATTTTATTGTAAATGTACTTTTTAAGGCAGTATTGTGAAAAATATGTCACACCTTACCTATACCAATAGGCCACAGATATCCAAGTGACAGCAGCAGGAAGCACACCAGTCCTAATTATAGTGCACAAATCAATAGACGGGTGTTGTTACCTGATGGCTAGTTTTGGTCATTTTCTACAAGCTAATGAGATAGATATCAGCACAATTTACATTTTTCATTTCTACATTAGCAATGGTGCACTAGAGGCAACTATGTATGTACTTTAGCTCTCTAGCTTAGAATAACATTTGTGATTGACTTATCAGTCTCTAGGACAGTTACATTCAAATCCAATTTGTTGTGCAAATGTGATTGGCTTATTAAGTGAAATGAAATGAAATCCAAATTAGTTGCGGAGAATTTCAGGTGAAATGAAATCCAAATTAGTTGTGGAGAATTTCAATTAAAACAAATTTAAATTAGTTGTGGAGAATTTTAATTGAAATGAAATCCAAATTAGTTATGGAGAATTTCAAGTGAAATGAGATTCAAATTAGTTGTGGAGAATTCCAATTGAAATGAAATCTAAATTAGCTATGGAGAATTTCAAGTGAAATGAAATCCAATTTAGTTGTGGAGAATTTCAAGTGAAATGAGATTAAAATTAGTTGTGGAGAATTCCAATTGAAATAAAATCCAAATTAGTTGTGAAGAATTTCAAGTGAAATGAGATTCAAATTAGTTGCGGAGAATTCCAATTGAAATGAAATCCAAATTAGTTGTGGAGGATTTCAAGTGAAATGAAATCCAAATTAGTTATGGAGAATTTTAATTGAAATGAAATCCAACTTAGTTGCGGATAATTTCAATTGAAATAAATCCAAACTAGTTGAGTAGAATTTGAATTGAAATAAATTCAAATTAGTTGTGGAGAATTTCAATTGAAATGATATCCAAATTAGTTGTGGAGAATTTCAAGTGAAATAAGATTCAAATTAGATGTAGAGAATTTCGATTAAAATAAAATCTAAATTAGTTCTAGATAATTTCAAGTGAAATAAAATCCAAATTAGTTGTGGAGAATTCCAATTGAAATGATATTTAAATTAGTTGTGGAGAATTTCAAGTGAAATGAGATTCAAATTAGTTGAGTAGAATTTGAGTTGAAATAAAATCCAAACTAGTTGAGTAGAATTTGAATTGAAATGAAATCCAAATTAGTTGTAGAGAATTTCAAGTGAAATGAGATTCAAATTAGTTGTGGAGAATTCCAATTAAAATGAAAACCAAATTAGTTGTGGAGAATTTCAAGTGAAATAAAATCTAAATTAGTTGCGGAGAATATCAAGTGAAATAAAATTCAAATTATTTGCGGAGAATATCAAGTGAAATAAAATTCAAATTAGTTGTGGAGAATTTTCATTAAAATAAAATCCAACTTAGTTGTGAAGAATTTCAAGTGAAATAAAATTTCAATTGGTTGTGGAGAATGTCAAGTGAAATTAAATACAAATTAGTGTTGGGTTATATGCAAATCTGTGTTTTTTTCAGAATCATGTATTTTTAGTACCGGTCTTATTTATAGCCCGGTACTAGAGGTATCTCTTGTACCGGGCTATAAATAACACCGGTACTAAAGATTCCAAATCATTTCTTTATTGATACATGCAAACGCGCTGACGGATAATGAATCTGCTTTATTCAGTCCCGAGGCGACGGTTTATTTCCCGCGACAACCGTACCACTTCGTTTCCTCCATGTCGCTTGATCACACTAATCGCTACGTTAAAATCCCTGGCCACAACCCAAACCTTTCGTATTAGCATTCCTAAGCCCCCTTCCTAGACCGCCAACGGAGATCGATGCGGTGACCATGGCGGTGAGTGGGTGGAACACGCTCTTGGTTGATATCGCTGTTAAGATTGTAGGGCATATCGCTAAGACCTCTAAAGCACCGGTGGGGTAGATGCCTTCACGTATCCCTGTAAGGTGCTAGACAATGTGGTCGACCACGTGGTTGGAAATTTGATTGGTCACCATCTCCATGATGTGGTTGGCTAATCGCTCAATGATCTGATCTGCCTTTCGAGCGGTAAAGGGGGCTGGTGCGCGTAGCGAAGATGTTGCTGTTGATGTTGCTAGGACTAAATCAAATAGGACCAACCTCCCAGTCAAGTCGCCGATGAAGGTGACGTCTCCAAGAGTGAACATGGTCTCCAATAGCGTCCTCGATCTGCTTCTCACAGCTCCGTCTGTTCATCGGCGGCGAAGTCGGCGTACTTCGGCGTTTTTCGAGGAAGAAGAACATCACCAATGCAGCAACGGTGCCTCTACGGTATCCACACGTACAGGGACAGGATCACCTCGCGCCGGCGTGCTAGCACCACTCACGAGATCTGAAAGATCAATCACAACACTTGTGATCGTGAAGAGAGGAAAGGTGACGGCTAGGGTTAGGGTGAAGTGGCAATGACCAGCAGCCTGTTCGTGCTTACCCCACCTCTCTTTATATAGTGCCCTGTCATGGGCATTTTATCTGTATTAAAGCCTAACAGATCTAATCTGTTCACCTAGCCTAGAACTTCTGGCTATAGCCGAAACTTTTGGACCCCAGAACTTTCGGTTATAGCCGGAACTTCCGAAAATGACCTTCTGTATCAAATTAATTCTCGACCCGAAACTTCCAGTCCAACTAGAACTTCCGGTCCGTCCAAAACCCGAAACTTCTGGCTACAGCCAGAATTTCTGGTACATCCAGAAAATTGAATACCGGGGCTGGCCCAGAACTTCTGGTTCTACCAGAACTTCCGGATACTCCAGAACCCAGAACTTCCAGCTACAGCCGGAACTTCTGGTTCCCCCAAAATTTTCTTGGGCACAATTCCATCAATCTCCCATTTGCACAAGAATCAATTCTTTACAAGATTTAAATTCCATCCCCTTAAGCGTGCGACCCGATAGGTTCATACGCAAACGGTCGCTATCCGAAAACCATTTCTGGATCACCGATCAATAGCGGTACCTAGCAGCACATATTGACCCCCAAAAGCATACAAAGTCAAAAACATACTTTCTGAACCTTGATATACTCACACAGCAATCCCTTTACCACACGACATCAGTCAAGCTCAAGACGAGATTCGTGCCACCCTTGTCGGTAGCTCGACACTTCACTCGATCAAGTAGTATATTCAATCATGATCAACTCTTTGATCATAGTGGCATGGCCATGCACTTTCCAATCCGACTACCTCGAGGGGCCCAGAGACGTCTCTCCTGTTATGTAGGAGGGGTAAATTCTATCTTGACCGCTCACATCCCACGACATGTTTCGTGACACACCCGAAAGCAACCTTTAGAACTACCCTGTTACGAAATAGTGTTTGGAAGCCCCTAAGTGTGCTACTACACATTCTGGAATAAATGACGATCTCAGGTCTAAGAATTCTGCAGGTACACCATTTGAGATGACAACTGATGGCGCATATAAAATAACAATCCCAGCAGTATCTCAAAGTGGGTCTATCCAACTCCATGTTTACCAACATGAGTCCACATCACTGATTTAACATCTTCATGTCTATGATCTGTGAAACATTATTATCAATCAGATAGATGTGCTAATCTATGAATCATCACTGTCCCACATGACGATATGAGATTAGGGATCGTTTAGAACAACATCATGACACAAAGAGTCTCACAAACAAGTCATCAACTTGCTGATCAATGTAAAAGACATTTATTCAAGGAACGAGATAACCAATTATCCAAATGTACATCAGCATAGACAAAAATAACTTCTTCTCACATACACTCGACTCACTCACGTAAGTATTTAATATCCATATAGCTCAAGTGCGCCTCATGCCTAGGCTGTGAGAGAGGCTTCGTCAACGGATCGGCTATGTTCAAATCCGTGTGCACCTTATATATCTTCACATCACCTCTATCTAAAATCTCACGGATCAGGTGATAGCGCCGCAGTATGTGCTTGGACTTCTGGTGCGACCTAGGCTCCTTGGCTTGTGCAATGGCACCACTATTATCACAATAGAGGTCCACTGTACTGGACGCACTAGGGACAACACCTAACTCAGAAACAAACTTTCTGATCCAAACTGCCTCCTTTGCAGCTTCCGAAGCTGCAATATACTCGGATGATCCATTTGCCATAGCTCATAGTCATGAAATGCGGCAATTGCTAGGATGATCTAGATAGACTTTAGTAGAGACGGGCGAGAACGTTTCATCATAATCAACACCTTGAATCTGCCTGAAATCTTTCGCCACCAATCGTGCCTTATAGATGTGAACATTTCCATCAACGTCTATCTTTTTCTTAAAAATCCATTTACACTCGATAGTTTTTACACCATCAGGTGGATCGACCAAGTTCCAAACTTGATTCTCTCGCATGGATTCTAACTCGGATCTTATGGCTCCAAGCCATTTCTCAGAGTCAGGTCCCATCACTGCTTTCGAATAGGTCTTAGGTTCATCATTGTCCAACAATAATATGTCACGCTGCCTAGTGGTTAAAAACGCTAACCGCTTGGGCACACGACTTAACCTCTCCGATCGACGTGGGGCTAGTGTCTCGACAACAGGTTCTGCAACATCTTGCATGTCGAGGTCCGATTCAGTAGGAGCTGAAACACTTTCCAGTGGCTCTCGAACCTCTTCGAGACGCACCGTGCTCCCACTAACCCCTTTCGAGAGAAACTTTATCTCAAAAAAACACCATTCTAGGCAACAAACACCTTGCCTTCTTCCCAGTTGTAAAAGCAATATTCTTTTGTTTCCTTAGGATATCCCACAAAGAAGCATTTATCAGATTTGGGAGTGAGCTTATCAGACGTCAAACGCTTTACATAGGCCTTACAACCCCAAATCTTTAGAAAAGACAGCCCGGGACGCTTCCCAGTCCATATCTGTCGGGAATATGATCCCGGGCTACCTCCCGAGTGGTTTTAAGTTGACCAGTCAATGGTCAAAGCCCGCCATAAAGACAGCGATTGAGATCTGAAGGCGTCCGATTCTAGCACTCGGGAAAGAAGCCCTCCCGACCACATGAATTTGGACGGTCCCCATTTAGATCTAGGCCGTTATTAATCTCCATAATCCGGCAGTTATTAGTGCGGTTATCCTTTGAGTTATTACCCACAATATGACCGTTTTTGTCATTGATAGGTCATTAATGGAGATTTATTCATCATTTGTAACCCCCGATCTCTCCCATATTAAGGGATCGGGGAGAACCTAAAAAAAGGGAGATCAGACTCATACGATCGGAAGCATTAATACGCTAAAGGTTATCCAAGCCCGAAGCTCATTCCACACACAGAATTAGGGTTATTATTCTCCGGGAGGCCCGAACCTGTCTAAAATCCCTTGTCTCTGTCTCTGTCTCTATGATTGAGATAACCATTAGATTATAGCACCGCACTCTCTTAGCCTAACCAAAAACCTCTCTACAGGCACCCCTGTAGGGTACTGTTATCTTACACAACGACAATATCTCATATGGTGTCCTCTCTACAGATTTAGATGGAACTCTGTTTAGTGTGAAAGCAGCAGTTTCTAAAGCGAATCCTTAGAAAGACAATGGAAGATCAGTTAGACTCATCATCGACCGGACCATGTCCAACAAAGTTTGGTTCCTCCGCTCAGACACCCCATTCCGCTGAGGTGTACCGGGTGGTGTTAGCTGCGGAACAATTCCACACTGTTTCAGATGATTATTAAACTCATGGCTCAAATATTCACCTCCACGATCCGATCGTAGAAATTTAATTGTCTTGCCTGTATGATTTTGTACCTCATTCTGGAACTCCTTGAACTTTTCAAACGATTTCGACTTATACCTTATTAAGTAGATGTAACCATATCTACAAAAGTCGTCGATAAAAGTTATGAAATACTGAAATCCACCTCTGGCTGTAGAACTCATTGGTCCACATACATCAGTATGCACAATGGCCAACAGCTCATTTGCCCTCTCACTTTGACCAGTGAAAGGCGCCTTAGTCATCTTGCCATGTAAACAAGACTCACATGTGTCAAACGATTTAAAATCGAATGACTCCAAAATCCCATCTCTATGGAGCTTCTGCATGCACTTCTCATTTATATGACCCAAACGACAATAACAGACATAAGTGAGATTCAAATCATTGAGTCGAGATTTCTTTGTATTAATGTTATAAACATATGTATCCTCAAGATTAAGAACATATAAGCCATTTAGCAATGGACAAACACCATAGAGCATACCATTTAAAAATATCGGACAACACTTGTTCTTTATTATGAATTCAAAACCGTCTTCCTCTAAACATGACGAAGAGATAATGTTTCGGCCCAAGATGGGAATAAAATAACAATTATTTAACTCCAAAACTAATCCTAAGGGTAGCGACAAAGAATAGACGCCGACGGCCAACGCAGTAACTTTTGCACCATTGCTGACGCGAACATCCAATTCGCCTCTTGCGCACTTTCTAGTCCTTTTCAGCCCCTGCAACGATTTGCAAGTGTGAATCATTGATCCGGTATTAAATACCCATGAATCACTTGGACGAGTAGCAAGATAAATTTCAATAACGTTTATGCCTAAAGCAGAAGTCACACTTCTCTTCTTTTTCTTTTGTTCTTCCAAGTACAACTTGCAATTCCTCCGCCAATGGCTAGGCTTATGGCAGTGGTGGCAAGTGTCAGAGTGTTAACGGTGAAATTTGGTAAAGCCCAAGCCCAGTATAGTTTCGGCACGGTTGATGGAATTCGAGGAGTCTGGTCAAGACACGATCGTAATACATACGTGTGACTAGATAAAGATATAGAGGAGCCGAATAATTCCGTTATGAAGATAAAGGTAGAGTCTGTTACAATTGTATCTACGTAGGATATAAGTCTCCGGACTATAAATATGTAACGTTTAGGTTCAGTTTATCATCAAATCAATCAATAAAACAAACTCTCGGCGCATCGCCAAAACTTGCCACCGACGAGTTCTTGCTCTCTCGCGGGGCTGCATCGCTCCGATCTCCGGCAAGAGGTAAGTTTCGCCAAACATGTATTGATTAATAGATCTAAGGCTTCATCGGTTAGGTCCGACATCTTGGTTTATGTATCAATCATGCTGTATCAGATGCGTGGTTTAGATCAAATGTATTAATCTGAGGCTTCATCGGTTGAGTTCGATATCTTAGTTTATGTATTTGATTCATGTCACGTATCGTCCATCTGGAAAAAATATGTTCTGATTCGTTTAGTATTATAATTTATTATGGCTTTGCGACTGTCTTGGTTCAGTCCAATTTTGCGGCCATAGTGAAGAATAATGCGAACACCGATCAAGTATACTACAACCAGATTCTATCGGAGTATAAGTCGATAGGTTATCTTTCTGTGTCTCATCGGCATCAGCGTCGGAATCGGGTAGTCCATATCGGCCTAGCGTTATTACGTCCTGCTTTTATGTCTCGATATCGGCTCCGATACTAGTTGATTTTATGGGTTACACAGTAATGACTTTATCCTGATAGGTTACACAGTAGATCTGTTCTTTATGATATATCACGTCATATAATTTATACTATGTCATTATTGCACTTCATTTAATGTCATGATGTACGTTAAGACCATCGGCTCGATAGCCGATAGGCATTACTGCTTATATTTCTTGTCTATCTTATTAGTTGCAGGATCAAACTGATTGGCACACCACGAATCACAAATTTAGGACCTGCACTAGAGCTAAGCAGATCTCTCAGGCCACGCGTGTGACCAAAAACTTCACCAACAAGCTTTTTGGCATGCCCGGTGGGACCATCTTCAACGACACCTCCCATCATGGCGAGAGAATTTGACAACAACAACGTCATCCAGGTCATCATGGACGTGTTAAGTGAGGAGCAGAGGCAGGTAGTACAAAAGCACGTTGATGATTATCTGAAAATGTGCCTCGAATCCTTCGGCATGACCAGATCGGGACTCGTCCAGAAAACCCAGCTGCCGAAGCCCACATTTATTGGAGAGTCTAGTCAGCAGCCCGATAGCCCCACGTCAACTTTCAAGAGGCTGTCGATCATGCAGTCAGCCATGCCCTCATCAATCAGTCCGGGGTCCTAGTTAATACTCGCCATGGATTGATCAAGAAAACTGTCGAGGGTACTGTGGCTTTGTGGCTCAGGAACCGCTGCGGGGGCCGACGTACTTTCCAGCTAATCACCCTCAGGCTCCCCAACCTCCGCAGCCTCCTCGACCGACTCAGCAACCAGCTCCTGTTCCACAAGGGCCGATGAGGTATGAAGCATCACAGATCACCTACGGCATTGAGAGGAACGAGCTACCAAACCTCGTGCCACCAAGGGGACCACCCAATGGTATCCCTCAAGGGTACCACCAAGCTGCGTACTTCGGAGGACAGCACTACACCCATGGAGATCAATACAACTGTAATGCCCCACGGCCAGACCAGTACCCTTAGGCGCCCACACCCGATCGGTACCCCATGCCGAACCAACAAGATGAAGATTGGGTGAATCGTATTTCTGAAGTCATCCGTGACCAGTTTGGTTTGAAGCCCAAAGACTTAGAGCTCGAGATCATATCTGGAGCTTTAGCCTTTCCCTTACGCTTTCTCTTCTTAGTCTCCTTTTAAACCATCATCACATGATTAGGATTTTTTTAAGGCTTTCCTCGGCTGTCTTGAGCATCCCATGCAATTCAGCCAATGTTTTCTTCACATCATTCATATGAAAATTCATGATAAATGGCTCGAAGCTCGCAGGGAGCGACTGAAGAATCACATCTGTGACCAAATCATTATCAAGTTTAGAGCCAAGCTTCTCCAGGTTCTCAACGTAAACAATCATCTTGATCACATGAGGACTCACTGGACTGCCTTCCGCCAACCTGCACACAAACAAGGATTTTGAGACATTATACCTCTCAGTCCGTGCTTGGTTCTCAAACATGCCCTTCTGCCCCACGATCATATCGCAGGCATCTCTGTCCTTATATTGCTTCTGAAGCTCAGAGGACATGAAGGCAAGCATGAGACAGCTGACATCAACTAAATCACTAGCGTGCTTCTCATAAGCTCGCCTTTCAGTAAGTGGTGTATCATCCGTTGGTTGATCAGGATGGGGTTCCTCTAGAACATAATCATTTTTCTCCTATTTGAGAACGATTCTCAAATTCCTATACCAGTCTATAAAATTTGTTCTAGACAATTTCTACCTTTCAACGATGGATCTCAGATTAAAAACAGAAGTGTTCTTTGCAGTAGGTGCCATGATCTATAACAATAATGCAAGGTTCAGCACTATGCTATGTTATTCTTCTATCAAATAAAAGATATATCACAATATGTAAAATGATTGCTTTCCCTCTAACGACACATTATGGGACAAGATCCATATTCATCTAACTCCTAGTGAGCTTTGGCATCACTGCTAGAAGATTAGTGACATAGGTAAGCAACACTTTGCTAATCATATCTCTATGTGACTCTTGTTCGTTAGGGTAGCATCCAATGCCCGACTCCCAACTCTATGCCCCAAAGCCCTAAACCGTTTTGATAGCTTTGTTAAACAAACCAATATTATGCATGTGATGTCCGACACCACCCTAACTGATTGAGATAAAAGATGGCACCCTGCTTTGGCAGACCCACCAGATAATGATCACAACCTTTGTAGGTGTAGCTATTGGAAAGAGTATCAATACTTAATTTTCTGAGGGAAACTATTCTAACATGGTAACGATGCCTACCACACACAGAACATGAAAGAATAGTATGACAAGAACATAAGTAAATATCACAGGCAATCATATTAACTGTGACATAGTATGGCCCTCTTGTATGGCGATCTCCATCTCCTTGGTTCCTATCCATCAGGTCATCACGCTTCAAGCCTCCATGAACCTGTATCAACCTATTACATCTAATAGTACTATACTAATTACATGAGCTGAAACATCACATGTCGACGCGTAGGTCGTACAATATTTGAACAGCCTTGGACTGTAATCAATCATGACGCGCAGGCCATGTTATTACAAGCGAGTATCATATACTTTGCATGGCCATAACAGTCACAACATTATCTGCAAAAACAAGTTAGGCAGAGACTATGCGCAACTGAAAACAGACCTGGAACTTTCGGCTCAGCCGGAACTTCTAGTCGAAGGGACCAGAACTTCTGACTCAGGGCTAGAACTTCCGAAATCAACCTTCTGACTCAAATTTATTTTTGGTCCAGAAGTTCTGAGTCACACCCGGAACTTCCGAAAATAACCTTCTGTAAGGAATTTATTTCTATCCGGAACTTCCGGTCCAATCAGAACTTCTGGACTAGGAACTTCTGAGTCATACTCGGAACTTCCGAAAATAACATTCTGTATCAAAAATTATTTCGGCCCGGAACTTCCAGAAATCCGACGACAAAAACAATAGATCTAATCTATTTCCATCACATATCACCATATGTGATCGATCCAGATCGAACACTACGCACGTAGGCTCTGATACCACTGTTGGGTTATGGGGAGGCTACGCTAGCGCTTAATTTCAAAAATTTACCCCGTTAGCCCAGGAACCATGCGTGTAATGGGATCATGGATCATTAACTTGAGACTCGAGACGCGCTCGGGCAACGGAAGTAGAGTCGATGAAGCACGTCCTCGATCTGCTCCTCACAGCTCCATCCGTTCGTCGGCGGTGAAGTCGGCGTACTCCGGCGTTCTCCAAGGAAGAAGAACAGTACCGATGTAGCAACGGTGTCTCTATGGTATCCACACGTACAGGAACGGGATCACCTCGCGCCGACGTGCTAGCACCACTCGCGAGATCTAGAAGATCAATCACAACACTTGTGATCGTGAAGAGAGGAGAGGTGGCGGCTAGGGTTAGGGTGAAGTAGCAATGACCAGCAGCCCGTTCGTGCTTACCCCACCTCTCTTTATATAGTGCCCTGTCATGGGCATTTAATCTGTATTAAAGCCCAACAAATCTAATTTGTTCGTCTGGCCCAGAACTTCTGGCTATAGCCGGAACTTCCGAACCCCAGAACTTCCGGCTACAGCGAGAACTTCCAAAAATGACCTTCTGTATCGAATTAATTCTCGACACGGAACTTCCGGTCCAACCAGAACTTCCGGTTCGTCTAGAACCCGAAACTTCTGGCTATAGCCAGAACTTCCGGTTCATCCAGAAAATCGAATACCGGGACTCTGGTAGAACTTCTGGTTCTACCAGAACTTCCGGATGCTCCAGAACCCGGAACTTTTGGTTCCCCTAGAATTTTCTTGGGCACAATTCCATCAATCTCTCGCTTGCACAAGAACCAATTCTTTACAAGATTTGAATTCCATCCCCTTAAGCATGCGACCCGATAGGTTCATACGCAAACGGCCGCTATCCGAATACCATTTCTGGATCACCGATCAATAGCGGTACCTAGCAGCACATATTGACCCCCGAAAGCATACAAAGTCAAAATCATACTTTCTGAACCTTGATATACTCACGCACCAAGAGATGCTATAGATTCTGAAAGAGATGTTGTGAGCTGTGAGCTGTGAAAAAGCTAAAAAGTTATTTGGTTGGAATAGCCGTGGATTTCTATTTTGCTAGCCCTTAATGTTTGGTTACATTATTAATATGTAATTTTGCATGTAAATCATTGTAATCAATAAATTTTGTAATGTTTATACTAAAATTATCCATTTTTGAATTACACTAAAATGATACATTTTACTAAAATTTCACCTTTTCAAATTTTACACAAACCGGTATGTTGTAATGGCATGGTGGATAATTTTCGTTCAAAGTTGAACTAAGAAGATATAAAAGTTGTGGTCCCCTAGCTTTTAGTTTGTACTGCAAAAAAGCTACTGCTTTTGAAAAAACTGGTTGGCCCTTAGACCTATTTGGTTTAGCTTTCAGCTTCCTATCCAAGAAGCTAGATGAAAAAGTAGAACCAAACATAGCTTATATTTGGATATTTCAACAGTGCAATAAAGAGGAACGGTCCAAGGCTATTCTTACTTTTGGAGAATAAGAAAATATATACCTTAATTTTTTTTGGAAATATTTGAACCGTCAAATTGAATTGTCTAAACTGTTGTTCAGTTGAGATGATATAGCATGATTGATTAACTTTAAAACTAGCATTAATTTGCTACATTATTCTAAAGTATAAGTTTAAAATTATATAAATTACATATGTTTGTTTTTTACGGAGCAATCCATCGATGGGGATACCTGAGGTGTTTTTTATTGTGGTAGGGATAAACACCAAATTCTAGGCTAGATGGTCAACCCTAGAAAGAGCCAGGAGTTTTTAGATAAGTTCGGGCCTCCCGGAGGATAATTGTGGTAGTGTATTGTAGATTGGAGGTAGATGTTGATCTGTGATGGGTATATTTGCGTTGTCTGGCTGTGTGGTTGCGTGTCCTCTTCTAGAGGAACCCCTCGCCCCATTATATAGGATGGGGAGCGAGGTTACAAGGCAGGGGAGCCTATCCCTATCCAGTTGCTATCTTTAAGAGATTACAATCAGATATTTTCCTTATCTCTATGTTGTTTCCTATTTGTAGAGATATTTTTCTCGAAATATCTTAACATAATATATTTATACTAATCTTCTCGATGGGTCAGGTTTGCCCCTAATACGGTCCACTAAAGCCTATCATGGGGTACCGATGACTCATATCCCCAACAGTAGCCCCTGAGCTTTTCATAGCTAAGAATCAATCTTGTTTCAGGTGGTTGGCATGAAGTTGTGAGGAGGTTGATATTGATTTTCCAATAAGTCAATGTGAATCTTGAGGCATTCGCCTCCATAGACTTAATCATCCAAAAATCTTTGTCAAGAGGCGATGAATGTTTCAGAGGTGACACCGAGTGCCATAGAGATTGAGCCGAGTGCGTTGAGTGCCATCGGAGGGGCACCGAGTGCCATCCCAGTGGCATTGAGTGTCGTCATGATGTCTTAGAGATTTCCGACAGTATAAAGCAGTCGTGTAGTATATGTATGGGGGACGTATGTCATAAGAACATATTTTGGAGTAATGCAAGGTTCTTTCTTCTACTTATCTTTTTAGATTCTTAATGAAATATTTGGAGATCTCATCGCAGATAATTGAAAATTTGAGAGTATTTAGTGAGAATGGAGCCCCCAAGTGTTGTAGTAGTGAGATGACCCCCACAATCTAGAGCGAATCATAGACTAGGCCATAGGTCGGTAAAATGGCAGGTCTAGAGCGGATTGTAAGACGACCAGCGCAACCGCCAGAGTGGGTCATGGGGCTCAAAAACTGACCATCTAGGAGATGGCTCTAGAGCAGATCGTGGAATGTTGGGTGCACCTGAATACCATAGACACTCGGGTGACGGTCGGTGAAGGGTGATTTTTGAGTGACCAAGCAGCGAGTCAGCCTCCTAGTCTATTGCAGGTCATAAACCAGGTAATCGGCCGGTAAAAAGGCTGGTCCAGAGCGAATCATAAGACAACAACGCTATCCCTAGAGCAATTCATAGGGTACAGGAACTGACCGGCTAAGCCACAACTCTAGAGCAGAACGTGGAGTGCCAGACGTGACTTGACTGCTATAGGCACTCTAGAAATCAATTGGCGGTGATATTATGGGCAAGACTAGAGTTAAATAAGACAAATAATTGTATTAAATAGTAAGCGTAAGTACTTAACTTGTGACGATGAAGGCATGGCTCCTAAAGATGAAAATGGAGCTGACTAGAATGGTGGTGTTGAAGTTGCAGATGATTGCCATGAAACCTCTGGTTGAATTACAGCGAGTCCCTACCTAGCATGCCAACTTCCAGTGTTTTACCGAGCAGTCCATCGATAGGGGTACCTATGGTGGTGATTTGTGTGATAGGAATAAACCTTGAATTTTAGATAGGTCCGGGCCTACCAGAAGATAATAGCCATACGTCCTGTGTAGTGTACTGTAGATTGAAGGTAGATGTTGATCTGTGATAAGGTAGATCTAAGTTGTATGGTTGTGTGGTTGCGTTTCCTCCTATAGGAGATCCTTTGGTCCCATTATATAGGATGGGGAGCAAGGTTACAAGGCAAGCGAGCCAATCCCTATTTAGTTGCTATCTTCAAGAGATTACAATCGGACACTTTCCTTATCTCTAGGTTGTTTCCTATTTGTAGGATACTGTTCCTGGTATATCTCAACATAACATATTTATATCGACCTTCTTATTGAGCTGGACGTGCCCCCAATACGGTCCACTAAAGCCTATCATAGGATACTCGGGGGCTCATATCCCCGACAATAGATTGTCGTAGCTAGCAATAAACATTTATCGTCCGTTTTGTATACTATATCTAGATATTTCGATGGTGCGACAAAGAGAAATGGTCCAAGGCATTTTTTTACTTTCAAGGAATAAGATAATATATTCCTTGTTTGTTTGAAATATTTGATCGGTCAAATCGAACGGTCCGAAACTTGAAAACTACCGTTAATTTGCTGTATTACTCTAAAGTATAAGTTTAAAAATGTATAAATTATAGGTTCTCCTTGCTAGCATTAATTGAATAAATCGTACACATTAATTTCATTAATAATATTCAAAATAGGCTACATTCTCATTAAATGACTAAATCGTGCACTTTTGATTTGTATTAATATTTTCTAAATATGTGCCCCACCCTCATTATTGTACTAGCTATAAATAATTACCATTTCTGTCAAATTTGGATGGGTTAAATTTAAATTTTTTCCACCTAAATTTCTACTAGTTTAAGGCAATTTAATATATGTTGTATACTGTATCAGGATATTTCGATTGTGCGACAAAGAGGAACAATCCAAGACAATTCTTACTTTCGAGGAATAAGATGATATACACATGTTTTTTTGAATTATTTGATCGGTCAAATCGAAAGGTCCGAACTGATGTTCGGTTGAGATGATATAACATGATTGGTTAACTTAAAAACTAGCATTAATTTGCTATATTATTCTAAAGTACAAGTTTAAAATTGTATAAATTATAGGTTGTCCTTGCTAGCATTAATTGACTAAATCGTACACATTTCTTGTCATTAATAATATCCAAAATAGGCTACATTCTCATTAAATGACTAAATCGTAAACATTTGATTTGTATTAATATTATCTCATTATGTGTCCCACCGTTATTATTGTTTTATCTATAAATAATTACCATTTTTGTCAAATTTTTTGGATGGGTTTAATTTTAAAATTTTTCACCTAAACTTCTACTGGTATAAGGCAATTTAATGTATTTTGTGCGACAAAGAGGAATGGTCCAAGGCAATTCTTAGTTTTAGGGAATAAGATAATATATACCTAGTTTTTTTGAAATATTTGACCGGTCAAATCGAACAGTTCAAACTGATGTTCGGTTGAGATGGTATAACATGATTGGTTAACTTAAAAACTACCATTAATTTGCTATATTATTTGTCGGGGATATGACCTCTAGGTACCCTGTGATGGGCTTATCAGCCGAACCGAGAGCAGGCCAAGCGTAGCATTGGAGTTCAGTACGGCCCATGAAGAGGGGTTCGATTTCGATAAAGGATATCAGAGCCTTATCTGAAAGCCGAACACCACAATCCAGTATAAGGGAATATACTTGTACCAGGATCCTTGTAATTAGGAAATAGGACTCGGATTCGGTATGCAATCCTTGTTATTTGGGAACAGACTCAGGATAGAGTTTTGGGATTGTTGGGCTAGCCCCTTGACTATATAAGGGGGCGAGCAATCCCCCAGAGGCATGCTTTTATGCTTTCATCGCTTAGGCTTATAGCTTTCGAGCTCATCGCGTTGTAAAGTTTAGACACTAGATAAATCCACCAAAACACAGGGTATAGGGCTATTATCCCTCAGGAGGCCTGAACCCGTATAAATCTTAGCTCTATTTTCTTAGAGTCAATCATAGGACTCAAGACTACTGCGCTTCCCTACAAATCTATTCATCGCTTTGGGTACCCCCGTAGGTGGACTGGTCAACTATCCAGCGACAGGTGGCGCGCCAGGAAGGGGATCGCTATTTCTCTCCCGAGAGTTCCATGGCATCTTTCCGCAAATTCTCCATCTTGGCTGGCTACACTTTTGTCTTTGGGAGCCTAATGTTCATCGGGGATTCGATGGGGCAGTTCGTCCTATCTCAATCTACAATGACTACAATCGTTTCTCCACTGAAACCAGAGGTCGGGTCATCCTCTTCTTTCGCCAGGAGGACTGCCCATCTTGACTATGGCCATGCCTTGAATCGTCTTGACCACTATATCATATTCTCCAACAAAAAGGGTCAGGTAGACCGTCACTGATGGGTAGAGGTCAGATCTCAGAATAGGCCTGAGGCCAGCCCTCGATTGACCAGTTCGAGGTTCCTGACTAACCTCATCATGATGACCACTGATGATGCCACCTTCTTAAGCAGTGATCATCGGAGGCGCGCTACGGCGAGCAAGGCTCTAGAGGGTGTTCAAGACGATAGGATCCGGTGCAACCTTGCCGATGAGTTTACCGTCGAGCACGACGGACAGAGGGTCTTTAAGACCCCGGCTTCCAACTTGGTAGCGATCGAGCGAATGCTTGCTTCGCTCCCTGACACTCCGGAGCTATAGCGGGCCAAGGCTCTCACGTAGGCAGCCGTCATGCAGCTCAATGCTCTAGCGGCCTTGGCCTGAACTCACTCTATTTCTTGCCAAAGGAAGGAGTCAAACAGTCAGGACTGGTACCGACCATCATAGGAGGAAGCAAGCTCCCTGGGTGATGATGCGCGCCATATCATCAACTGGATCAGGAAAGACCATTCAGCCAATTCTGACCGGAGGGGTAACATAATCCGTTCAAAGGTCCACGGGCGTCAGGATGATGACCGGCGTAGCGAAGATTCTAGCGATTGGGAGGACTGTCGGAATCACCATGATCACCGAGACCGATGAGATCATCAAGATGACCACAATGGCTTGCTGGTGCTGATGGAACGTCTCCGGTGAGTGAGGTGGCCGAAAGGCTTTCGTCCCACCAGGATTGAGCCTTACAATGGGAAGACAGATCCTTCGCAATGGCTATGGCTTTACTACACAACCGTCAACGCAGCTGGTGGCGATGAATGAGTAATGGCAAACTATTTGCCAGTCATGCTCTCTAAGTCCGCCAATAATTGGCTTTCTTGCCAAGGAATTTCATTGATTCTTAGGGGCAGCTCTGCACTGCCTTTGTCGGTAACTGCCAAGGTACCTGACAAAGGCCATGCACTAGGTACGACCTCCTATAGCGGTGTCAAAAGGAGGATGAGACTCTCCATAGATTTATCTAGAGATTCTCAGAGAAAAGGACCACCGTTATCAACGTCCAGGAGCATGACATCATTCATTATTGATGCCTTACATCACACCTTCGAGGTGCACGGAGTGCTAGTAAGGGACAAGCCAACTTCAGTGGCGTGGATGATCACCATCACAGAAAAATACGCGGATAGCAAGGACGCCCGGTGAGAAAATGGAGCATTCTCACCATGAAGGTCGGAGTCATCGGGAGGGGGATGACCTCCCGCGATCACCTCATTGAGAAACGATCACCCAAGGACCTCTTGATCCAAGCCAGATCGAAAAAGGAAGACAGAAAGAACTGTAGCCACGGCATTCAAACCACGACGACGCGAAGACAAGGATGATTCCTTGCAGAGTGAACTAGACAAAGCCTTGTCCGTTCCACCCCAAGGGCAATCACTTCATGCGCTAGTGCTATTCACTACAGGACACACTGGCTAAAGAAGCCTAAAACGACCCTCGACAAGACAGAAGGCGCCGAGAAGATAACGATAGGCTGAGAGAGATGATTGCCAGCAAAATGATAATGACTTCTAAGAACCTCAAAAGACGGTTAATATAGTCTTGGGGTCCATCCTCTGTTGAAACTAAAAGACAGCAGAAACTCCTCGACTGACGAGTCAACGCTACTGAGTTCAAGTAACTTCAACGCCTCTACTAGTCGAAAGTACCAATCACTTTCAGTCGAGAAGACCAATGGACCAATATTCCTAATCCCGGACAATGGCCATTGGTAGTTGATCTAGTCATCTTCAAAGTACGAATGAAAAGGGTGCTGATCGATGATGGGAGTGGACTAGACATCCTTTTTAGCCAGTCCCTTTCTGACCTCGGGATCTCTATCGACAACATCCAAAAGCAGAATGCCACATTTTACGGCATAATCCTAGGGAAGGGATCCGTGCCTCTCGTCTTCATTACCCTACCAGTCACTTTCGACACTTGAGACAACTTTAGGATCGAGCATGTGATGTTTTGAGTCACCGACTATGACATCGCATTCCATGCTGTCCTCAGGAGACCCTTGATAGCAAAATTCATGGCAGTAGTACACTACCCTTACCTCGTGCTAAAGATTTCAAGCCCCAATGGAGTCATCTCCATACGAGGGAACATTGGCACGTTCCGCTCATACAAGAAGGACAACCTCGCATTGGCTGAGGCCGTAGTCCTATCTGCTCGGATGGAGGAAACTTTGAAGCAATCGAAAGAGCATCCCACCAAAGACCTCTAGATCCTGACGAAGGCCGCCTCCACCTCTGGGATCTCGGCCTCCTCGTCGGGCACAAAGAAGATTGCTCTCTCTGAAGCTGATCCGTCCAAAATAGCGGTCATTAGAGCAGGACTGGATCCCAAATAGAAAAGCACGCTCGTCATCTTCCTGTGCTCCAATATAGATATCTTCATATGAAAGCCCTCCGATATGTCTGGGGTTCCATAGGAGCTGATCGAGCACGAACTCCATGTGTTCCCAACTGTAAAACTGTCAAAGCAAAAGCTCCGATGATTCGCCCAAGATAGAAAAGAGGCGATCAAGGCAAAAATTACTTGGCTCCTGGCTGCCAAGTTCATCAGAGAAGTCTTGTTAGCATTATGCCCTAGAGATAACATGGAGATATTGTACGTGACATGCTATGTTTATGAAATAAAGTTAATTTGTTCCTTAAAATAGAAACTATCATTATGAATCAATGAGTGTATGACTCATTCATGAGACTCGTAATATTACTATTTCTAAATGATCCATAATCGGATGTAAGTCATATATGTAAAATATATATGACTGAGATCGATATGTGTATTGATTGATGATTATGTCTCATAAATCATGGATATGGAGATATCAAATCAATAACATGGACGTATGTTAGAGAACATATATTAGATAGACCCACTATGAGACATTGTTGAGATTCTATGTGTCATCAGTTAGTCTCAATAGTGTTTATGTAAAGTTCTTAGACCTGAGGTCGATAATCATGATTCCCAACATACATAGTAGCTTACTTTGAATCTACTAAACGCTACTCCATAACTGGATAGTTATAAAAGTAGTCTTCGGGTATACTATAAAATATGTAGTGGAATATGAGTAATCAAGATTGAATTTGCCCCTTCTTACGGGAGAGATATCTCTGGGGCCCTCGTGTAATGGATTATAGAAGTGCATGTCCATGCTGACGTGATTAAGGAGTTAATCACAAGTTATAATCCAATACGAAGATCAAGAGAGAGATTGAGCTATTGATAGGATGACACAAGTCTCATCTTGTGCTCGATCAATATCGTGAGGCAAAAGGATTTGTACATGAGAGACATTATAAGGTTTAGCTGATATGTTCTTTACATATACTTGAGTTAACATCCTTTGCTAGAGGCCGCTATTAACAGAGTATTGGAAAGGAGTTTCCATACGTAACCAAGCTATACGTGAACCTAGATGGTCGCACACTTAATGGGTTGGAATACCAGATTCGAATAGAATTCAAATCGGGCTCAGTTTGGATGGAGATCCAAGCAAATCAGATAGAGATCCCAGTAGAGTTCTGATCGGGCCTAGAAGGGCCCAAGCTAGGGCGTCTATAGATATGAGGGTGAGGGGCTCGTGCACTATATGCCTTTTGTGCGTGCTAATCTATTAGCCACCATGAGAAA
>KE370997.1:60512-75429 GCA_000418225.1 Zizania latifolia
GCACCACCTCGGCCCGCTGCCGCCACGTGTGCGCCACGTGGCCACCACGTGTCCCCGCCTGTGTGCGTGCGCAATTCCGCCTGCTAACGCCATAAATCCTATTTTCCTTTAGAAAAATAATTCAGTATTGCGTTATAATTCCTTTTTATTTTCTGAATTCAAACAGACCCCTTTTTAAACTTCAAAATTTCATATCTAATTCATTCGAACTCCAGATTTAACTATTCAAATTGTAGAATTTTTCTAAAAATGAGCTCTACCCATTAAAAATATATTCATACACAGAATATATGAGCATGTGTACTATTTTAATTTATTATTGTATTCTTATACTGTTGTTTAGTTTTCGAAGCGCCTGAAGAGCCTGTTTTCGTCGAGGAGTCGCCTATTTTTATCCCTGTCTAGCAAGGCAAGTTATTCAAGTTCTCCTATTAATCATGTTGAACCCATGTTTTAAAGCTACTATTCATTCAAAAGTGCATCTTATTTTAGAATGTCACTGGGATTGGGATATAAACCCTGCTTGTATTGCCCCCTGTTGATTATCTACCTATTCCTTGTCTACCTAGGGATTAATTAACCTGACCAATATGAATCTTTATTATGATTTATCTGGATGCCTAGGATTGCTTAGCCCTGCTTAGAAACTAGTATCATATTTCATCATGCTGTTTAATACTATTTTCATATTAATATTGGCTTATATGATTACTAGTGGTTAATGAATTAAATGCTACTAAAAATATGACTAAGGTGGGTTGTGAGTACAAGGTCCGTGGTTCTGCTAATTGTACTCATGACACTTTAAGGACCGATTCATAGGCCACTTTTGCAATGTAATATCGCGCTACCACAAGCCAGCATAGGAAATTGTATGACATGAAGCCTAGAGATCCTAGGTGAAGCATCGAGATGGCGATAGTTCTGCACTGGGTAACACTACCTAAAAAGGCTATTAGTGACGGGTCATAAAGGTCATTAGTGACGGGCATCGCATCTGTTACTCTTATCACGTCAGTAATGACCTATTATTAGTGACGGGCATACCCCTATACCCGTGACTAATGGTCCACCTTTAGTGACAGGTATAGATGTATGTGCGTCACGGGTATAGATCTATACCCGTCACTAATGGTGACCTTTAGTGACGCATATACATTTATACCCGTCACTAAAGGTGGACCATTAGTGATGGGTATAGATGTTCACGTGTCACTAAAGATCGATTTTTTTTATTTCAGATCTGTTCTATACAGCTTTGTTTAGTTTCTTTCAGTTCAAATGAGGTGACGATTAGATCCGAGGTGGTCATTGAGGGGTTTTTTCCGTCATTTTTGTCGTCATTCCAATGTGCTTTCCATGTGGTTATTGTCGGTGAGGCCTCTATCCCGAGCCACAATAGAGGAGGAGAAGCGATGATGATGAAGAAGATTAGATCCGAGGTGGTCACGGAGGGGCTCTTTCTGTCATTTTTGTCACAGTTCCGATGTGCTTTCCATGTGGTCATCGTCGGTGAGACCACTATCCCGAGCCACAATAGAGGAGGAGATGTGATGATGAAGAAGAAGAAGGAGATGAGGAGGTGACAACAATGGAGGAGAGCAAGCAGTAGGATTTGATGAAGCAGTGGCAATAACTATGTACCCTTTATTGAAGTAGCTCAATACCAAAGAGCTCATGGTCGGGTGGAGCATGAGGTGACGCTGGTCGCCGTCGAGTAGATCTTGCAGTGACGCCGACCACCGTCGATAGAGCTCGAGATGACAATAGTAAAGATCAAGTAGAGGGAGCAAGGGAGGGAAGTGTAGAATAGTTGAGAGTAAATACTGAAGAGAGGAGACGGGGCATTATAATAGTGTGTGTATGTTTTCGGGCTAGTGTTCTTTTGCCCGCCCAAATTTTTAAAAATTTTCATATGCGCCGGTCTTTAGTGACGGGTCTAAATATTCACGTGTCACTAAAGGTAGGTCTTTAGTGACGGGTCTAGATATTCACTCGTCACTAAAGGTAGGTTTTTAGTGATAGGTCTCACACCCGCCACTAAACGTAGGTCTTTAGTGATAGGCCTCAATATTACCCATCACTAAAGATCAATTTAGAATTTAGCAACTCATTAGTGATTGATATCATTGAGACCCGTCATTAAAGATAGATCTTTAGTGACGGTTGTAAACACACCCGTCACTAAAGGTATATTAGTGACGTGTGTCTTTTATCCGTCACTAAAGCTACGTCACTAAAGGTCATTTGTGTGGTAGTGTAAGTCTTTGCTATTCAGATTGAAGCGCTAGGGGAGGATCGGGTAGATGGGTCTTAGGGTGTGAAGCTTGGAGGATCTAGGTGGATGGTCATATCACAGCTCTTTTTCAAGGTACCATGGTGATATTGAGGCGCATGATGACCTGTTGTAGGGCTGTGTCATGTGGGTAAATTTGTGCACCTCTGATCAGAGTAAAATTATTCGAATAGCCGTGCCCACGGTTAAGGGCGACAATGCAAGGTCACTCGTGATTAGTCCCATGATTACTTAATTAACTTGTTTTACTTTCTGTTCAACCTAGATAGCTCTGGTTAGAGTGGATTGGTTGGTTCTTTTGGGCCTGATGACTCTCGATAAGAATTATTCAGTGATTAGATTAATATTGTTTTAAGGTTCTAACTTAACTAGAATTACCTTTTAAATTCTATCTCTCTTAAATGCTCTGTTTATGCAAATAAATCCTATTATGCCGTCCTTTGTATTCCCTGTGTATTATAAATGTTCCACTTAGATGGCTTGCTGAGTATTTAAAATACTCACCCTTGCATTCCCCCACCACCAGAAGAGGAGTTCATCAGCAAAGATGAAGGTGGCGCCTTTTAAGCTGTTGCCCAGTCAAGTCTGCCTGTGGAGTGGAGTCGTCACTGCGTCAATAAAGTTATTAGGAGTTATTTATATTGATTATTATTGTTCTGAGGTTCCAATGCTACCTCTGTAATAAGTACTTTATTTACTTCGTCATGAACAATAATGCTTATGATGTCCAATAAAATTGTCTATTATGTGTCTCGGCTGATTCCTGGAAGAGGGACTTCCCGCACAATAAATTTCTGGGCATGACATTACCCCTCTCTCAAACCCATCGGCGAACCGACGCAAGGGCTAAAATGTAGAAAAATGCGGGCATGCAAAGAGCAAGGAGAGGAGAGAGTAGATTGAACACATACATACAAACTACCGGTGATGGTGCAAGAGATCTCGCCAGTGAGTGTCACCTGAGGTCACCAGAACAATACACCGTCACTTCGGCTTCATTCAGATTCCCCCCGAAAGCACCCTCACTTTGTCTCTACTCTCTCCATCTGCTGCCTCATGCTTCACTGAGTCACGGGCCGACATCTCTCTCAATTCCCTTGCGTGAGGTGAGAGTTATATGAAACATCCATCGCATGGTCTATTACATGCCATCTGGTTTACTTCATAACTGACGGTGGATGGTAGCTTGAGTGTCCGATGAATCCTCTCATGTTGGACGCTCGAGAGGAATAGGGATGGTAATCGTACCCGATTACCCATTTACCCACGGGTAAAAACCCTATTAGGGTTGAGTATGTTCCTAATATCAAACCCGATGGGTAAATGGGTAGGGTATGGGTAGTCACCCATACCTATTTCACCCGTTTACCCATTAGCTGTAAGAATATATACCAAACTCGAAAAATCTAACCCTAACTTCCTCTCCTCATCACGAGCCACCCCTCTCCCACCTCCTCCTCTCTCTCAGTCCTCTCCCACCTCCTCCTATCCTAGCCGCCAACTGTCGACCGCCACCTCCTCCGGCCGATCCCCCGCTACGGCTGGCCACCTCCTCTGGCCGATCACCGCCGTGGTCCACCTCGCCACATCTAGCCTCACCGTGGCTAGCCCCTATCGCATGGCTACCTGTCACGGTCAGCCCTCGTTGTGGCCAGCCTTGCCATGGCCAGGCCCTCCGCGGTCCACCCTCGTCGTGTGGCTTCCCGCCACGTTCAGCCTCGTCACGGCCAGCCCCTCCGCTGCCTGCCCTCACCGTGACTAGCTCCCTCTGGCTAGTCCCCGTCGTGGCCGGTCCTCGCCACGGCTAGCCGCGAGCCACCGCACCCTTCGCCCAGCCGTGCCCCCCGCTCCTCAGTCCTCTGCCTTGAAGTGGTTACACACCCGCCTAATGGGTAAACGGGTATGGGCACATGTTTTTACCCATCATGGTAACGGGTACAAGTATGTGTATGCAATACCCGTACCCGCCATACCCGATTGCCACCCCTAGAGAGGAAGCATTTTTGTTTATTTAAGGTTTGGTTTGGAAGTGACGATAGGTAGGCGATAATATCACTATTTGAATAAATAGTTTGAGATTTTAAACAAATAAAATTAATGCTAAAAAATTGATAAACATTTTTGACAATTTTCAAATAGAATGTCTTTGAAAAGTTTGTAAACATCTAAAAGTTTTAAATGCTCATCACATATAATCCACACTAAGATTGTTAATTTCAGAATAGATGGTACATATCATTTCAGCATTTAAAATGGTACATATTGAGTGATGTATCATTCTGATGGCAATACCGATCAATACTGACTATTCTGATTATTTCTGTTGCTATATCGATTATATGAAAAAATTTAGAGAAATTGTAACACTTAAAATTTTAAAACACGTGTCAAACAATCCACATAAATTTGAGTAGGGTTTTCCACCTTGCTTAGTTTCCATAGAGAAGCCTAGATTAGGCTTGGCCCTAAGGGGGGGCGAGTGGGGCAGCCGCCTCGGGCCCCCAAAATCATGGGCCTCCATCTAGTTATGTACGGTGCCCAATATATATTCAGAGGTTGACAAGTGAAGTTACAGAAAACAAAACAACACAGCCAATAGCTAATTGCGGAACAAGCAACTAGGCACTAGACAAGCAAATAACGCAATGTTGTGCATAGCCATGGGGGCGCAGCCACACAGCCGCGCAAAGCAACTAGGCAAGCTACAAGTAGGCAGCGCTATGTAGGGGCGCAGGGCAAGCAGAAGTAGGCAACACATGGCCAATATTATCAGAGGCAAGCAAGCATGCAAGCAACCAATCAATACTACAATCTGAGAAGGCTTTTGAAGTTAATTACTTTTTCGTCATGGTTGATATGGTAACAACTTCATTGAAAAATAGATTCCAAGTACTTCATTGGGTTTTTACTCAGTTCAAACACCTCGAGATCATTGAATGATATTGAACTAACAGTATGTTGTGCTATATTTGCAAAAACGTTCTTCCTATATGGTTCATCTGATGTGGAGTTAAATAATCTAATATATGAATTAAAGCTTATGCAATTGACTTTGCCGGATAGAACAATATCTGCTATAGAATTTTTAGTTTGTTAGACACATGGATTGTTATCCTAATGTTTTTATTGCTTATCGGATTTTATTTAATGTGCATGTGACTGTAGCATTGACTGAAAGAAGCTTTTCAAAGTTAAAGTTATTGAAGAACTATTTTAGGTCAATGATGTCTCAAGAAAGGCTAATTGGTTTCGCAACTTTAATTATTGAAAAGAAGTTACTTGATGAGATTGATATCGATACTATTATTAGTGACTTCTATTCTATAAGGGAGCCCCTACGGTACAATGTACCTTCTTAGAAGGTAAGACTTGAAATAAATCATAACCCAAAATTAAGTGTGATTAAATTAAATTAAATTTGTAGTAACCCGCTTTAGTCGATTACCTCCAAACCATCATCGCTCGTCCGGACTCTCGATCACTACCCTTACCACCACCCCCGCCGCCCCGTTCGCCACCTTGCTTTGTCCCGGCCCGTCGCTCCCGCCACAGCGACGACCCGCCCCCCACGCCGATACCCCACATCGCGCCCCCTGCGCATCGTGCGACGTGCACCGTGCCTTGCGCTCCTCCCCTCCGCAAGCTGTGCTGAAGCCGCCCCACTGCCCTAGTGCAAGGCATGCAATGCAAGAGCGAGGAGAAATAGAGAGAGGAAGGAAAGGGAGAGGAAGAGAGAGAAAGAAGATAAGAAACAACAATAAACATGACCCATTATCTCCGAGGATACCATATGTCATCTTATTTGAATCTGAACCATTAGATCAATAACAATAAATGATCCAGAATAATTTGGTTGTACCTTAAAATTCTCCTTCTAAAAATGTTAGAAGAAACTATTTTATATGATCTGTACAGGTAAATTACTTTCCTTTGTAGTTTATATGCTGTCATTTTGTTTTTTAATATATCATTGTTAGCTATAACAATTTTTTAATACTTAGAATAACATATTATAATATATATTTATATAATTATTTTGAAGTTTATGTTTAATGGGTCTTATTTTTAAATTTTGCCTCAAGCCACCAAAATGTTAGGATCGGCTCTAGGTTTTAGTAGGGTTTTCTATATACTCCTATTTGTTTTCTGTGTCTTATATTATTATTATTTATATAACTAACTTAGTTTTTTCCAAAACAATTATGAGGAATGGTTAGTGATCACTACTACAGAAAGCTCTATTAGTGACAGGTAATAACCTTTATTATTGACGGGTAAGTCTTCCGTCACTCTTATCACGTCAGTGATGTAACATCATTAGTGACGGGTGTTTACCCATCACTAAAGGGTCAACCTTTAGTGACAGGCGACAATATTCGTCCGTCACTAAAGGGAGGCCTATTGGCTCATCTGTAATGGTCCTTTAGTGACGGGTCATAATTTCACCCGTCACTAAAGGGTCCTTTAGTGATGGGTGATTATTGTCACTCGTCACTAATATTATGGTCATTTTAAAAATAATAATTGTTTATAGGCTACATCCTGAATCAAAGCCAGGATTTGGTAGTCAACATATACAACATTCCAAAACACATCACAGATAATTCATCACAGAACATAGACAATTCATCATAGAACATAGACAATTCATTACAGAAGATTCATAACTAAATTAATATTACATATATTAACATCTAACTCGTTATCTCGAAGAAATTGTATGGCTACAACAAAGTTCCATAAGAGCATTCCCTAACTTCTAATTTCTAGTTAATTTCTAACTTCCACTAGGGCAATCCCTAAGAGCGATATAAAGATCTTGAATAGTGTCCTGCAGAGATTTTCTCTGTCTACCTGCCATGATTTGCTTAAGGCTGTACATGTCTAGTTTTGTAGCCTCTTTTATGGTCGCCATATACTCCTTCTCCCTAAAGAAAAAAGAATCAGTATAATATGCCCCATGGTTATCAGTACAAAAGGAAGATAGATAGGAAGGCATCATACCCTAGGTTTATACCACATACATGATAGCCTCAATTATACCATTATTGATGTTGAAATGGAAGGTGCATACTGTGCCAACTTCTAACGTGTTATCTCAAAGAAATTGGCTAAAACCAGTAGTTAGGTAGCACCGTCCATCCGTAGATTTATGCACCGCAATTGGGTCTACCTTAAACCATGCTACTGCCACTTGAATATCGGTGATTTGTTGATGTAGGTGAGGTGTGATGTACTTCTTACAGTATTGCCTTAAAAAGTACTATAACAATAAAATTTAAACAAATCTAGTTAGACAAGGCTAAGTGCGTAGATGATCGAGTTAACCACCGACATGTGCAAATAGCTTACCATCGCCTTCTTGTTGATGATCGAGTTATTTATTGTGCAGACATATAACCGAGTCTCAAAGGATAAACCTGCCAAGATGTCTTACAGAAGAGCCTTCCTTGTTGGAGTTACATCTGTTGGATTGCCAAAATAACAGATGTGATTCAATTGGTCGATTTGATCGGTGTCGACCTCCCTAGCTATCTGCTTCCCCTTCTTCTTTGCAACATTGCTAGGACCCTCCCCTGATATTATAAAAACCAATTTAAGTACATAAACAAAATATTCATGTCTGGTAAGTAATGTTAGTTTGCTATAGATACCGTTATCGTTATCCTCCACTTTTATGGTCGTTGTGGTCTTCTCATCACCAAAGTTAGTGTAAAATTTGGTCATAACAGTCAATGGGGCCTGTCCCATTGTTATTACCTCATGATCCCCTTCTGTTAGGCCGGCTCTTTTACTAAATATGGGCTACCTTTTATGGAGGCATGCCCTGCCTCCATAGCTCCCAACCTCAACCTCACTGGTACACCCATCTCTTGTTAATATCTTAAGGATGTCACCAGCATGAATGTTATTGATATCGCCAAAGTTTTTGATAGAAACTATAACTATAATATCGCATTAGTTTGTTAGTTTTATTACTACATAAATATAATATGCAATATATAATGTATAAACCTGATGACGCCTACCGTGGACGTACTGATTGATCTTTATGAGGCAACTGTTAGGAACATAAGTCAAAATCATAGGGATCCACCTACTACTGGAAGCACGTTGTCTGGCGGGAGTGCCCTGTTGGTCACTTGGGAGACTTGCCATGTCCCTAATTCATGTTTTATTTTACAACGATAAAAAAGTATAATAATACTTGCGTAAACCCTAATAAACAAAACTAAACATATTTACAAAGCAACATATTCATAAAGCAACATATATATTCACAAAGCAACATATATATTGATAAAGCAACAAACCCTCATACTAATAGCATTCTCTTCATTGAATTATTCACAAAGCAACATATATATTCACAAAGCAACATATTCACAAAGCAATATATATATTCACAAAGCAATAAACCCTAGCCTCCACGGAGGAGTAGAGTAGGAGAAGGAGGTTGAGGAGGACCTTAGGAGGTAGATGCACGAGACGAGGTGACGGCGAGGAGAGTCGACGATGGAAGAGGAGACCGATGGAGGAGGCCGCGATGTGACGGAGACCGATGGACGAGGCGCGATGGGACGAAGGCCGTGACGACTGAGGAGAATGACTAGGGCCGGCCCTAGGAGGAGCCACCGGTGCCACCGCCCTGAGCCCCACATCCCGGTGGGTCCTCTATATATGTATGTAACCTATAGGTGTACGTGTGGGAATAGGATTGTATGGGAATAGGATTCAGAACGTTAGGGAATCGCTAATCATGCTAGCCGCACGGAAACGTCGCAAAGGAAATTGCAAACTTGCATTTTGCATGTTAATTCGTCCTGCTCGTCTCCTCGATCGTCGATCCTGGCCCTGGCCTCCCTCACGTGGCTGCGTCTGCAGTTCGCTCTGCCGTCCGTCATCAGGAGGCACGAGACAGGAGCCGCGTCGCCTGTGGGCTGCGACGTGCGCAGCCTGCGCCGCTGCACGTAGGGCTTCTTCGCCATCGCCTGTCTGCATCTGAAATCTAAAGTTTCAGTATTTCTGCGACGAATGCAAGGTGCGCACCCTACTGCCTAATTAAATTAAGTACTAATTGTTGATTACATGAGATTTTAGATTTCAGAACAAAATAGTGTTTAAGTGTAAAGTGTTTAAACGTTTGATCACTCCGAATGTCCTATGCTTATTTTTACATATTTTAACAGAATCATGTCATCAAGAAAGTATGCATTAGACAGTGAGAAAAGGAAAAAGAGAAAACAAGTAGATAAATTGATACAATCACAAAGAGTAAGGAAGCAATTTGATGAAAATAATAGTGAGGAAGCAATCTTGAAAGGTGAGAAACAATTTAAAGTTAATTACTTTCTGCTTATGATTGATATGACAATCAATTCATTGAAAAGGAGATTTGAAGAACTCTAATCATTCAAAGAAATATTTAGGTTTTTAATGAGTTCAACAACTTTGAAGTCATTGTATGGTCCCAAACTAAATGTGTGTTGCACAACGTTGGCATTAACCTTCTTTCTACATGGTTCATCTGACCTGAATTTAGATGATCTAATTTCTGAGTTAAGTGTTCTATGATTCACTTTGCGATAAATCAATGTTAGCTATGAAGAATTTTGATTTTTTAGATCTATAATGTCTTAAGAGAGGTTAAATAGTTTGACAACTTTATACATTGAGAAGCAATTATTGGATGAGATTGATATTGACACCATCATCAATGACTTTGTATCAAGGAACGTCAGAAGAAATTTTTAAAGTAATTTAATATATATATACGTCATTTTATATCAATATTATTATATATATATATTAATTGTGTATCGGTAAGGGCCCTAAAGTTAAGTTCGCCCTGAGCCTCTTAGATCTCAGGACCGGCCCTGAGAATGATGGCGGAATGCGTGGAGCACGACGGTGGAGAAGACGTGGCAGCTAGGGTTTAGAGTTCTACGCGATATGAAAGCGTTCTATTGGCACTCACCTATTTATAAACATCATCAGTGACGGACGATAGTTTTCGCCCATCACTAATGATCTAGCCATTAGTGATGGACGGAAACTACCGCCCGTCACTGGATCAGTAGTGACGGGTCGTATTGTGACCCGTCACTAATTGGGGTGTCATCTCTTTAATGACGGGCTATATTACGACCAGTCACTAATAAGGTAACATCACTGACGCGTCCAAAATGGTCCGTTACTAAAAGTGTATTAGTGACGCGCATTATTTATCCGTCAGTAAATACTATTTTTGTGGTAGTGGATATTCTTCTTCGCAATTTTCACCAACAAAAATCTGGTGAAAAGCTAAAACATGTCATATAGTTCACAACCGATGAAGTACGATCAATTGAAGATCAAAGTTTAAGCATGAATTTGCTGCGGTTATGGATGGACAAAGCCAAATTATTTACTTTTCATGAATCATGATATTCAAGCATGGCTAGATAATATAATGACATGAATCTATAACTATACTAATATTACTTAATAATTTATTATTAATTAGCCCGACCGATTTGGTCCCCTGTTATATTAAAAAAAGAAAAATATTTTAGGCATGCATCAGGTCATATGTAGACAAAAACTGTAGCCATCTGGGCTGTACAGTGATTCAGTGAGTGATGAGTGAATAGTGCTGAACAGCCAGGTGTGTGGTTCTTTGTGAGCGGTTCCCATAACCACGATAAATAGTTTGATTTTTGATCCGCTCGTCAGGCTATCACTTATCAGTTTGTATAAATCGATTTAATAATCGTTAAATCGGACCGATAACGATTGCATCGTGCCATTTACCATATTAACATCACCCATCTGTTTATGTTTTATACACGGTCATTCCAGAGGTAAGCACTGTTTTTCACTGGCATGCATATGGCTTGAGAGTTTCTCCGGAATCATTGAATGTGTTGGCCGAACAGGTTGGTCACCAAACATGGATCGAGTCTAGAGGCACATTAGATGGCATGAACACATCTGAGCAAGTTTAGTTTAATAGTATAGTAAGCTGATAGGTCTAAAAACAACTATGATCGGCAAAATGGTACATTAAGTTTCATATTTATTATAAGTTGTTTATGTCAAACTTCTCTAACTTTGATTAAGTTTAAAAATATATTTTAATATATATAATATCAAATAAATACACTTTTATGGTAAATATCATGGTTATTAGTATATTTTTCTATAAAATAGATCAAAATTAGAAAAAATCAGACTAATAAAAAAGTAAAACTACTTATATTAAGGTAACTACGTGCAGCTCGGCGACACATGGTTCACAGTAATAATTTGTTTTCAATTTTTAACCAACTTGCTTCAGTCCTCTATCAACTACTATGCGAACAACTTGTTTCAGTAATCCGACAGTAGAGAACTGACACTCTATCTTTTTCGCACTGTCTTTATCATCCATTGTTGCATGTTTGTCCTGTGATAGCCATGTTATATGCTAAACTCGTCTTTCACTGTCAGATTATTGTAGCCTCCACGTATCGCTAATCTATAGAAGTACTCACCGTGAGAACTTTGAATCTACCGAGTGTTTGTCTAAATGGGCTACACGACCGTGTAAACGGCGTGTAAATGATATACAGGAGGATGATTTATAGTATAGGACATAATCGATGATTAAATTGGTGTCCCGTGTAAATGGTCAAAAACATGTTAAACGGCCTAAACAGAATAGAATTTTCACGGCTCTACACACGTGCTACCGCCACTCCTAGAGCCATCGAGGCCGCCAGCACCAAGCTCAGCCATCGCCGCTCTCTAAACTCCAATACAAAGATTGCTCTCCAAACTACAATCAGTAAGAACTCTGTGTCTAGTTTGCCTATTTATAGGTCGGTCATGAGATTTTGAAAAATTAGAGCGAACTAAACTTTATAAGTCCTTATCGATACATAATTAAAATACATGCAGAAATAATATTGATATATAATAATGTGTGTATACTAAATTATTTTAAAATTTTCTTCTAAAATGCAAAGTCATTGATGATGGTGTCAATATCAATTTTATCTAACAATTGCTTCTTAATGCATAAAGTTACCAAACCATTTAACCTCTCTCGAGACATTGTAGATCTTAAATAGTTCTTCAACGATTTTAATTTTGAAAAGCTTCTTTTCGCTGATGCCAACACTATGCTTCTGTAACAAACATTCTAACATAGAAATACTACCTTATTCTGAAATCTGAAATCTTATCTAATCAAGTAATCACTAATCAGTGCTTAAATAGTTAAATGCTTAACTTAATCTAATCGTGCAGGCATTCAGATTTCAGACTACTAACTACAGAGACTAGAGTACATACCTGAGAGGCTGAGACCTACACGGCCATGACGGCATGGCGCAGATGCAGATCGCCTGGCACAAATGGCGGTCGGTGGCGGACTAGCAATGCAGCACACGGAATCACCAATCACCAATCACCAATCAGGCGCTCGGTGAGTCGGCGGTCGGCGGCAGAACGGCAGAGTGGGCAGACGCAAGAATGCCGGATAGGTGATTCGGCGTCTGCGCTCGGCGAAATCGCAACTTGCCTTTCTAGTTTTCGTGTTTAGCCGCTCGCGTATCGTGATTGCTGATTGGAAATTGATTCGCGCGATTGCCGTTTGATGCCGCGTGGTCGTTTGGACTTCATACTTCATATATAGTATTACTTCATATATAGTATGTAATACATATACCTACTGCTGGACCCTACATATGTAGGGGGCCCACCAGAATGTGGGGCCCAGGGCGGGGGCACCGCTGCCCCGCCCCCATGGCCTTGCCTATTTACCCATTTGGTCTTGATGTTTGGGCTGTTGGATTGCTGATTGCTACTATAGTTTATATCTGAATTATTGCTAAATACTAACATATACCATTTTCTTTTGCAGGTACATAATCCAAATTGATAGGACAGCGAATTAGAAGGATTCAAGTTCATAACTTGAGTTCAGATTATGAAAGGTGTGCAAATCTCATACTCACTTGAAAAATCTATTACACCAGCTGCTACTATGCTATAGTAGACAAAATATTTAATCCATGTACACACCGTGTCATAGTCTAAACACTAAATGAGGGGTAACTGACCATACAGTGTTTATAGTTTAGGCAAACATTGACCATGTAGTGATGTAGCATTTATAGTTAGGCCAACATTGAGCTACCCTACAGATTTTCTTTAGTGGTGAGCTGCCTTTGTGTCTACCCAAAATAAACTAGAGACGACAACGGGTAAAATATCCGCGGGTATATCTCGCCCATACTCATACCTGACTTAAGAAACTTATATTTATACCCATATCCATACCCTCTTATGTGTATCAATTCTTTCCCATACCCATATCCGCATGAGTATTTGATAACCGACGGTTACTCATACCTGAGGCACAACTGCACAAACAAATAAGGAATCCCAATAAACAAGCCTGCTACTGTTGAACTTAGGATGGGGCCGGCACTAGTGGGAGGTGAGACATGACTGATGGCAAGACGGGCCAAGCAGCAAGAGGCGGGTTGGGCTTAACGTTGCACAACGAGACTATGAGAGGTGGGACGAAGCCGATGGCGAAAGACAGAACCAGGGTATGGGGTCATTAACGTCGCATAATTAGAGAAAGGATAAGCCATTGGTACTGTAAGGTTAGAGACGGGACGACTCATAGAACCAATGACACCATAACGGGAGATAGGACAAGTGACATCACAGTGGAAAAAGGGTGGCGACAAGGGCAAGGCTATAGGAGTGTGGGGTGGGGCACAGGGAGGAATTTACGGATTAGGATTTTGATGTTTGTTGGGTTGATGTTGGCTTTTTCTATTTTAGCACATTAATTGAAATATCTAGATATGTGAATAAACGAGTATGTATGCTATTTTTTCATATCCATACCCGCTTACCTGATGATATACTTTTTTTTATCTGTGTAGTCTTTGTAGACAATAATTTTTCCGTACCCGTTTCAGATAATTACCAAATAATCAGATGTAGAGTACCAATTTACATCCCTAAAATAAACCGGCACGAAATTCTACACGAGATCTTATTAGCAATCGGGTGCACGAAACGGCCGAGAGCTGTCAGTGACACAAACACCGCAGTCCAGTCCTCTATAAATACGTGCACCCCCTGAACTCAATCTCTCCGTCGATCGAACCCAACCGTGTACGACACGACGGCCATGTCGGAGACCACGACGCCGCCGCGGCGGAAGCCGAAGCCGCCAATGTCCCGCATCATGCGGCTCTCTCTCAAGGCCGTGGACTGGGTCACCGACGCCACCCGCCGTGCCGACGGCACGCTCAACCGCCGCGCACTTTCCCTCCTGGACCCACGCGTCCCGACCTTCTCCAGCCCGTGCCGCGGCGTGTCCTCCCGCGACGTCGTCCTCGACCGGGCGACCCGACTCTGCGCGCGCCTCTTCCACCCTGCGGCGAGCCGGGCCAAGGGTGCCGGGGCGGGCGCGGGGCCTCTCCCCGTCATCGTCTTCTTCCACGGTGGCGGGTTCGCGTTCCTATCCGCGGCGTCCGCGGCGTACGACGCGGCGTGCCGCCGCATCGCGCGGTATGCGTCCGCGGCCGTGCTGTCCGTCGACTACCGCCGCGCGCCAGAGCACCGGTGCCC
>KE370997.1:75441-94220 GCA_000418225.1 Zizania latifolia
CTCGGCGGCGTCCCGCGACTACGACGCCGCGTGCCGGCGCATCGCCAGGTACAGCGGCGCGGCCGTGCTGTCCGTCGACTACCGCCGCGCGCCAGAGCACCGGTGCCCAGCGCCCTACGACGACGGGATTGCCGCGCTCCGGTTCCTGGACGACCCCAAGAACCACCTCGCCGACGTCCCGCTCGACGCCTCTCGCTGCTTCGTCGCCGGCGACAGCGCCGGCGGCAACATCGCGCACCACGTCGCGCGCCGCTACGCCGCCGATGCCCCTACCTTCAGGACCGTCCGCCTCGCCGGCCTCGTCGCCATCCAGCCCTTCTTCGGCGGCGAGGAGAGGACGGACTCGGAGCTCCGACTCCACGGCGCGCCCATCGTGACCATCTCCCGCACGGACTGGATGTGGCGCGCGTTCCTCCCGCCCGGCGCCGACCGTACCCACGAGGCGGCCAACTTCGCCGCCCCAGCCGCCGCTGCCGGCGTCGACTCCCCGGCGTTCCCTCCGGTGCTTCTCGCCATCGGCGGCTACGACCCGCTGCAAGACTGGCAGAGGCGGTACGCCGAGATGCTGCTGAGCAAGGGCAAGGACGTGAGGGTGCTGGAGTACCCGAACGCCATCCATGCCTTCTACGTCTTCCCCGAGTTCGACGATGGCCGCGACCTCGTGATACGCATCGCCGGGTTCGTCGCCGAGAGCGCCGGCGGCGAGTAACCTGAGCTCGCCGGAGCAGCCAGCAATGTGTTCGACCGCCTTCGTGCTCGCTGTCCGCGTCGACGTTGTAACGTCTGCTCGTTTGGTTGGGATGGCGTGTCGGTTTCTTGGCCTGCACAACAGTGTAATTCTTGTGTGATATATAGTAATTTTCCAAGGTGTGTGCTTGCGTGGTTGAGTCGCCTTGAAATATTGAAAAAAAGAGTATGAAATATTGAATTTTTTGCGCTAGTTATTAATAATAATACTTTTGGTGAGTTTGGTATGAGTTGGTGATTTCGTGATGGGAGGGTGAAAACGCCGGATTTGGATTGGTGCGGGGGATTTTGAATCAACTCAGTACGTTTTGTTCAACATCGAGTTGAATAGAACGATTGCACCTTATTTTTATTTTTAGGATAGTAGGATTTCTTCACTTATTTGAGGATTATTTGGTGTGATGTGAGGATAGATATATTATGTTTTTTGTTTAAGTATGGAATGGTTCGCTGAATCTACCCAGCTGCTCCGCAGAGGGAACCTGCCCCTTCATCGCCGCCGCTCCACAGAGGGAACCCGCTCAGCAGCCATCGACGAGGGGAAAAGGCCAGTGACACCATCACTTCTCTGTGCTGCTGCGTCATGTAGCCACGCGAGCAACCACGTGTGCTCATGCGAGGAAACGAGATGAGTGTGTTCCATCTTTTTTGTGAGATGGAGGCATAGAGCCATCCTGAGTCTTGGGAAATATTCCCCAAAGTGGGATGACTCCATCCCCTTCCATCCCAACCAAATTGGATAGGGAGGTGGCAACGGCTAGGTCCCATCACACTTCTCAACAATAGACCCTTAGACTGGAATTGGAGTATCTGTTTGAAACATGCCATACAAGATATAATAAGGATGAATATGAGATTTATGAAAATTATTTAAGTGCTCAAACGAATAAATTTAATACAAAAAATTGTTAAATACTTTAAAACAGATGTTGGGCAGGTTTGTGGTCATTGATGGATGTCGTGAAATGTGAATCACAGGTTTGGATTTCGCTCCTCGTAATCTTCTAATAAGACTCTATTTGAGACAAAACCACGGGAATTATAACATAATTTTGATTATTGAATAAGTAGAAAGATAATGATTTTGATTATTACTTAAGTTGACTATGTTTTTTTTCGTTTAGCACATAATTCACTTTAAACCTGCCAATAAGCTGTCCAAAAGTGTCTAAAGCCAAATGCTAGACAAGCTAGTCGTTATGATTGAAATGTTGAACTTATCTTTGACTGCTATTTAAATGGCTCCAGCTTTAATTTCTGAAGAGCAATTCATTAGTTTTTTCTGTTCTTCCTGCTACACACTAGAATGCGAAGTACCGTCCCAACGCCGTGCATATTTTCACAACACTTGTCACTTTCTTCCTTGCTTCATGATCTACTGCTAAACAAACTTCTTGGAGGAGATTTTCTAACTCAAGAAGAAAGGTAAACCAATAATTCTAGCCTCTAACCTTCTGCAGCTGCACTGGATTTGCTATCTATTTGCATATTATAATTCTTATCAGGAATATTATGCTCCATATATATGACTGAACTTACATGGGCTTTGCACTTTATTATCAAGGACTTGTAAATTGATCTGCCTATGATTTGGAGTTGCTGGTAGTCCATGTGTTCCTTTTGTTCTGAAAAATGTATAGATTGTTTATTAATATTGTATCCTTTGATACTCCCTCATCTGTCCAATTCTTGAGACCAATGTGCCACATTTCCTTCACAAGATTGTGATTTCTTAGATAAGATAAGTGGGGAAGGAATATTGTTAGCAGCAAAACTCGTACCACAAAACGTGCAGGGATTGCAGTATACAATCGAGCATCTTCACTTTGAAACACTGGTGTGTTCTACTCTGAACCAATCAATAATTTCTATTCTGGAACCTTTTTCAATTCTAAGCCAAATCATCTCTTGTACTAATCCTCACATTGTTAGTGATGTTTGCATTATTAGGTCGGATATCTTTACCTCACAAATTTCAAGCGTTTGGAGCAACTGATGTTTCAATTAGGCTGTTTGTCTGTCAAACCTGCTGGAGTGAACTGAGCATTATATGATGTATGCATTACTGGAGGTGCTTCAAGCTCACTCTTCATTTGGGAAGATCCTCATCTGCTTTGTCACAAAGATGGCTATCAGTTCAAAAAGAGAGAGATGCAGTACCACAAATACCTATTATCTTGTGGTAAGATCTTCCTAGGCTCCCAGCCATTTTCAATTTTTTCCTAGAGCCCGTTTCTTGTACTGCAGTTATTGGAGAAACGTGACTGTTACAATAACATAGAGCAGAAATTAAAAATCTTGTCTTTTGTCCTAAAGATACGATCTTAGCTTGTCAATGAGTTGCCGATTATTACCTGATTCTGTTGGTTGATCATTGTGTGAACCCTGATCACTCCTCCCAAATTGTGAAAGAAGATTAGGGAGGGTAACAGGCACATAACTACGGTAAGCGGTAACCAGATCAGTTAACATGATTTTTATTCGTCTTGCTGATCAGCAATAAACGGTTCCCAGTAAAAACCATATCAGTTATTGTACGAAAACCACTGTCCGGCCGACGGCCGGTTTTGCCGTTCCAACGAGGAAGATGGCCCCAAGCCCTTTTTATCAGGTGGCCTGCAAGATGACAGAATTTCAATTCCTTGATAAATTTGTCACTAGAAGATGCAGCTCTTTAATAGAGAACACAAACAAAATTTGCAGATCCGTGATATGTTGTGGCATTAAGGTTGAAGTTTTATGAAATTCACTCAAATCTGAAAGATCAATTTTTCACAGTTTGACGTTTGAAATATAATGTTCAAAATTCAGCAATCAAAAAATTTTTAGAAAGTAATAAAATATTAAAATGAACAATTATATAGTCGACATTTTGTTCCCATAATTTTTTTTGGAATCGACAATTAGGTAATTCTTATATTGCTAGTTTGAATTCCTTTTGCTTAACACATGACACATCGATGCGTTGTTTCAGTGAAAGAAGTTTCAGAACAGGATATCAAAATTGCCACACCCTTGTTACTCAGGAGTTGAAAGCTGTTCTTCTGTCGTCCTACTCCATGCTTTGCTAGAGCTTACATACTTTTTTCTTGCCAACTGCAGTTTTCCATCCTCATTTCAAAGGGGTTGTCAACTGTGGCTTCAAAATAGAGCAATTTTACAGGGTATTTTAGTAGCAGTATAATGAATCATAGCTCTTGATTTTCTTTTATCTAAGGATTAAAAATAATTTTAATATTATCTTATTAGTAGTAGTAGAATTTAAAAAGGGTAAAATCACCTAAAAATAAGTGATGCAGAGATGGCAACTAGCCGATAAAAGAGATATATAAAAATTCTGTAATGATGATCATACCCAAAATATAATCAATTAAAAATACTAATTTATCTTTCGAAACCGATAGCTAAAATCAATTCTACTGGTAGTGCCCGTAGAATGCATGGTAACAATGCTATTAAAATATTGATGGCTCCTTGCAATTATCGGGTTTGTGAAAAGTTGATTTGCTTGCAACCAAAGACACAATGTTCTTCCTGTAGCAGGTTTTGCAGGTGACCTGGAGGCTGATCAGCAGAAGCGTGTTGGCACTGCAGGGGCAGAAGTGCTACATGGACTCAGAGAGTTCTGAAATGCAATGGGGACAGTTCCAACGCACACTGCATGCATCTGCTATATATCCATCTGATTGAGCCCAAATAAGAAAAGTGAGATACCAAGGTTGGCAACAAGAAATGTGTCAACCTGACTAGTTTTGGATGGATGAAATGATTAGTAACTGAAATTAACATCAACGATTGAAGTATATGGCTTCCGGTTGATTCCTCGAGATCTTTCTGGTCCTCATTATCAATATCATGCATCTTAATACAGATGGGAATTTCCATCATACCGCCTTTTAATCTTAAACATTGGGTTCTTAGGAAGAAGCTTGATCTCATTCTTGATTGCATGCTCTGCAACCTCCAGCAAAAAGTCATTTTTTTCATTTACATAACAAACCTTGACATCGATACGACCAAGAGATGATAGGTGTTGGATACCAAAGTCAAAATCGCCATATACCGATATTGATTTGCATGCATTGAATCTGAATACAAGGACCTGAATCTTTGGCATAGCTCCTGCTTCAAACTTTATGCCTGGTCCATTACTATTATGCAAGTGGAACTCTGTTAAACATTGGAATCCACCAGAGCTGACTGTGAATCCCTCTTTGGGAATTCTGTTTAAGAATAGACGGAGGACACGAAGGGAAGGCAAGCCTTCAAGCATGCACAGGTCTTCCTCCACCACAAGCTTAACATCAATGTCTAAGTAGGAGAGCTCAGAGAGTGAGGAATTGATCCACTTTGGAAACATAGAGAAATAACAAAAACCACTCATCACAAACTTTTGGAGGAGACGTGGTGGTGGGCACCATGAATCCGCCAAGAAATCTATTTCACCTGCGTTGTTCTTAATATGCAGACACCGAAGGTTATGCTCTCCCAATTTACAGAGGGATGACACCAACGCTTCTTGGTAGATTTCTCGACAGTGGGAGATAAATTGAGGTCGCCAGATAACTTTGAGCACTCTCAACATGGCCAAATTTCCCAAATCTTGTGCAAAGTTTCCAGAGCTTTTACAGACATGAAGCCAGGACAGTTCCTGCAGAGCTTCCATGTTAGCAAACCCATCTGGAAGTTTAATTGGGTCTGATTCCAGACGCATCAATTGTTTAAGTTGAATAAGGCTTCCGGGCAGCTCTTGTACACGAGTACCTCTTATATCAAGAGTCTGTAAAAACTGAAGCTTACTGATTTGGACAGGGAGTCTCTTGATATATGTTTGTTCGAGGCCTAGATACCTTAAGTGGCATAAATTTCCAATGCCCTCAATATGATCATTCATCATATAATCACAACCATATAGATCTAATATTCGTAAAACCTGTCGGTCCAAAAGAGGGGGCATCCAGTTAACAGGACCGAAGAGAGTAAGAGACCGGAGATGAGAAAAGCTCATAGTCCCCTGTAACAATGTGCCTTCATCAAATTCAATATCCCAAAAGAAGCTGAGATAGTTGTCATTATTGAATCTAAATTCAAGATTTGTTCGATTTACTATTTTTTTCTTCTTGCGTATAGAGAGCCTGCGAATTTTGTCACTTGAAGATGTTGAGAGGTCTTGACCATCCAATATAGTAACATAATTTTCTTCCATTGACTTGGTGATAATGAAGTCAAGAACTATATCATGAACTCGACAAGAAGTTACTGTTCCACCATACTCTGTGTGCACTGGCTGGATCAAGCTCCTGTTTATGAACTCATTGAAATAACTCTCCCCCAGTTCCTTCAAGCTATACCCATGTTTTCCTACAATAAAGCCTTCAGCTATCCATCTCCATATCAAATTATCTCTACTGATTTCACTATCTTCCGGAAATATACTGAGGTACAATAAGCAGGACTTTATATTGCGAGATAGATCACAATAACTGAGAGATAGTATCTTGTCAATCACTGCTAGTTTTATATCCTTCTCTTGCATAGAACCTATTGAATTCCACACTCTTGTCCATTCTTCATTTGTTCTTGGTTTCTCAGCTAACAAACTAGCAATAGTAATTATAGCCAATGGCAAACCATCACACTTATGTAATATTTTATCCATAATCCATTCGAGTTGAACGGGGCATTTATCCTTAAAACCAAAAGTTCTTTTAAGGAACAAGCTTTTAGAGTCAATTTCGTTAAGATGTTTCATTTGATAGACAAAATCTTCATCTGAAGAGCAACAACATGTAGCCACACTTTTGATGCGTGTGGTCACAATTATTATACTAGCAAGAGCATTCTTAGGTAATGCACAATGGAGAACTCCCCATGCTGACTCACTCCAAATATCATCAATTACAATTAGATACCTATATTTGCAAGTGACGATTTAGACGTATCAATATAGTTCAGACTTCCTTAGAGGACTATTAAAAAAAGAGCTTAACAAAATTCCTATTTGCATATTTATGAATAGAACTCTGTCTATATTGTCTCAATATAGCAGGTTTCAAGCCTTGGTAAAGGAGGAGGGAGAATCCCTTTTCTTAAAAGGTTGTGATAGACTTGATGAGCCAATGAAAAATCTAGCCACTTAAATAGAGTTTGGATTTCAACTCTAACTTACTCCTAACTTGCTTTGGATTGAAAGGCTTTGAATAAGAAGAAGCATATTCATGAACTGGGTACAACCTACACGTATTTTTGGCTAAAATCCTACTCCTTAACATGCATTTGCAACTTTGCATTTGGTATCAAAATAGTGTGCCAGAATGGAATATTAATGAGATGTTAACAAGTTGATCCAAATGTCCTACGAAGTCAAATAACATCTGAAAAAGAACAGCAACTTAAAAGGTTGAGTAAGATTACCTTTTATTTACAAGGAATTCCTTCAATCTATTGATGAGTTGTAGGTCGCTATATACCCTTGGCAACTGCCAGTTGCTCTCGACTTCTGTTAGCATTCCCCAAAGAAGCCGAGTTATGTCAGGGTTTCGAGATACAGACACAAAAGCAGTACAATCAAATTGGCCTTTTATTTTCTGGTACACTTGATTAGTGAGAGTAGTTTTGCCCAATCCTCCAGGCCCAACAATGGAGATAATCCTGCTTTGCTTCAATGGTCCATTTTGCTTCTCAAAGACCCAACTAATGATGTCTTCTGTGGGGCTGTTGATGCCCACAAGTTTGTCTTCTTCCAGATAAAGTAACACCAGTCGGGGATCGATTTCTCTATTTGTGGCACAAGAAGTGCACTCATCAAACCTGTATCTAATATGACGTTCATATACTTCGCTGGCAATAGTCTTCAGTTCCTGAATCTCATCAGCAAACTTATGTTGATAGTGAAGTTTCTTCACCCTACGGATGTTCTTGGAGAGCAACCCCTTGATGCCGGCAGCCTTGCTAGACGGCTCATGGTTGATTCGATAGGTGAACATATCTATGCAGTCCTCGATGTCATAGGCTAGCTCCTGCACCTCCTTCATCCATGCCTTCACCTGCACATCCGGGTTCTCCATCCTCGCATATTTCTCTAGAGCGATGTCAATAGAGATCAATTCCTTGGTGAGGGATTCTGCCTGCTTCTGAACACCTTTGAGCTTGGCATACTCCTTGCGCATCAGATCGGTGAGCTTGACGACAAGTTGACTAATTGGCCCAGCCAAAGAACCCATTATGACCCTCTCTCCCAGCTCCTGTCAACTCTCTTGCACTCTGCTCTGATGACTTAGGTAGGGGATCAATGTAGTGTGCTGAATCAAATATGAGCCAGCCGTTTTATAAAAGGGATGGACCAAGTGTCTGAACCAAAAGTGATTTTTGCTTCTAATCTTCTAATGGCAGTTTGCTTGATGCGTCATGAATATATTAAAACTTTGAGGCTTTTCCCAGATTGGCCAGGACTGAGCCCAGGACACATCTCCAACGCATCCATTGTAATTTATTGATTTCCTTGATTATCTTTATGTCCAATCTTAACCCATAGAGGCAAAAATTCATACTAATTCATAGAAACCACTAGCTAATAGACAATCCTAGACGTCTTGAGGACCAGGAGCAGGTAGTTCCAAGAAAATCACGCATCTTACACTCTTACTTGCCCCATCTGAAGTCTTCACCACTGTCGTCTTCTATTCTGTTCCAACTGATGCATTGGTAGATGGCGATAGCTCCACTTGTGCTGGAAAAAAAGTAGGAGAAGAGTAGGTAACAAATCGACGGAAATCGCATCCGTAAGGAGGGTGTTACGAGTGGAAGGAACGGAATACTGACGAGGCGCTCGTCGGTCTACCGCCGTGTTACGTTCCTCGCCGGAGCGGAGGAAGAACTCACTGTAGTCGCGAAATCACCAGACACAGCACAAGGGGGAGAATTCTGTTGTGATTGATTTCTTGACGCCCAATTCACCAGCGCACCTCGATATAACAACCCCCGCCGCCAGCCAGCTCATGGCCTCATTTACATATTCGTTCATGAGTTTTACGTCTTCTTATTTACAATACATATTTTATACAAATTAGGACTTCCCGCCATTCTCTTCGTTGCCGCCTTCAGCCGACACGTTCCCTCCAGCCGATGGCGCAGCTGCAGCTGTGACATTGCCGCTCCCTCGAGTTAAGTCTTCACGCCAGATAAGTGCATCCGGAAAGTGCTCCTTCAGGACCATATAATCCTCCCAAGTGGCACACGCTGACGGCAAATTGCCCCACTGAACCAAGATTTGCACCTGTGCCGCATTACCCTTCTTAACCAAGCGCCTATCCAGAATGATAGTCGGCAGCAAATCACCCACATCCAGCTCCACCGGCGACGGCAAGTTCATGAAAACAGGAGAGTTGGCCGGAACGAACTGCTTCAGCCGTGAAACATGAAAAATAGGGTGAATTAAACTGTCAACTAGCAGTTTTAACTTGTACGCCACCGTGCCAATACGACTGAGAATTTCAAATGGTCAAAAGTACTTGAATGACAACTTAGGATATGGTCTGTTTGCCACTGATGTCTCGAAATATGGCTGCAGTTTGAGATAAACATGATCCCCAACTTGAAATGAGCAAAAAGACCGGTTGGTGTCAGCTTGCTGCTTCATACGGAACTGAGCTTTAGATAACTGATGTTGTAACATGTCTAAAAACAGTTGATGATCCTGTAACTGCTGATCCACATCCAGAACTGCAGCTGAAGTAACTGATGATGTTGTGAGATCAGGCAGAAAGGAGTAAACCGGATCAGAGCCATATAAGACTTTGAATGGGGAACAGGGCAGAATGAAAATTTGTATTATACCAAAACTGAGCAAGAGGAAGCCATTGTACCCAACGTTTTGGAGTCACTACTGTTGCACACTGCAAATACATCTCCAAACATTAGTTTACTCGTTCAGTTTGTCCATCGGATTGGGGGTGATATGCAGTAGAAAGGTGTAAAGGCACTTGTAGCTTACCAAATAAGTACTGTAAAAAATTGCAAGTGAACACCTTATCTCGATCTGAAATAATTGATTTGGACAAGCCAAATAGGGACACAATACGGTCCAGAAATAACTTGGCCACTTGGGCAGCAGTAAATGGGTGTTTGAGAGGTAAAAACTGTGCAAACTTTGAAAATCGATGAACAATGACAAAGATGCAATTAAACCCATCCGACAAGGGCAAACCTTTGACAAAATCCATGGAGATCTCTTGCCATGCACCTTTCGATATTGGCAATGGTTGTAACAAGGCTCGACTGTGGCACAGCTCATGCTTAGCTTGTTGGCAGATGTTACATTGTTTAATATAATCTTGCACTGCTGATTTCAATCATGGCCATGTAAACAACTTGTGAATACGTTGATAAGTTGCTTGCATGCCTGAATGACCCCCAACAGTCGATGAATGAAAGGCAGCAATCAACTTAGTCTGTAATGCCGAATTAGCTCCAATCCAAATCTTGCCATTATGCCGAATTAAACCATCCATCAAAGAGTAACCCTGTATATTAGTTCCAACCACTGCCAGCTCCTGAAGCAATTGCTGGGCATTCACATCCACCACATATGAGTTTAACACTTCCTGAATCCACAGAGGCTGCACAGTTGACACAGCTTGCAGCTGAAAAAAATGGCCAACACGAGAAAGTGCATCTGCAGCTGAATTGTCCAGCCCTCGTTTGTACTAAAACTTATATTGGAGTCCAATAAGTTTAGTCATGGCCTTGCGTTGCATGTCTGATGTTAAAGCTTGTGTTTCCAATTGACAAAGTGCCTTGTGATTGGTATATATTGTGAAAGGACCACGGAGCAAGTATGAACGCCATCTGTCCACAGCCATCAAAATGACAAGAAATTATTTCTCATAAATTGATAATTGCTGATTGGTAACACCCAAGGCTTTACTGTAAAAGGCAATCGAATGGCCTGCTTGAGTCAAAACTGCCCCAATCCCTTTGTCACATGCATCAGTCTCAATGCCAAATGGTTTGTCAAAAACTGGTAATGCCAAAACTAGTGTGTTACACATAGCTTCCTTGACCAAGTCAAAAGCCAATTGAGCCTGATCAGTCCATGTAAATGCCTTAGACTTTTTAAGCAAGTTAGTGAGGGGCTTCGTCAGGATGCCATAGTTACGGACAAATTTACGATAATAACCTGTCAGCCCTAAAAACCCCCTCAATTCAGTGGCTGACTGAGGCACTGGCCACTGTTTCATTACTCGTGTCTTTTCGGGGTCAGCAGCGACACCAGCTTGAGATACAATGTGGCCCAAATATTCCAGTTGCTACAGTGCAAAAGAGCATTTACTCCTTTTAGCATATAACTGATTTTGCTGCAAGATGGACAATACTTGTGTCAGATGATGTACATGATCCGACAAGGACTTGCTGTACATAAGAATATCATCCATAAACACCAACACGAACTTCCTCATGTGAGCAGCAAAGATCGAATTCATCAAACACTGAAATGTCGTAGGGGCATTCGTCAAACCAAAAGGCATAACCCGAAACTGAAAGTGACCATGATGACTACGGAAAGCTGTTTTTGGTTCATCTTCTTCTCGCATCCGAATTTGATGATATCCACTCTTTAAATCCAACTTAGAAAAATACTGAGAACCCCCTAACTCATCCAAGAACTCATCGATCACTGGTAAAGGAAACTTGTTCTTTACAGTGACCGAATTCAACTTACGGTAATCGATACAAAACCGCCATGTGCCATCCTTCTTCTTCACCAATAGGACAGGCGAGGCAAACGGGCTGTAACTTTCCACAACCAAACCAGATTATAACATTTCAGCCACCTGTTTCTCAATTTCATCCTTTTGAGCCGGTGAGTAGCGGCACGGCCTTGTGTTCACAGGAATAGTGTTAGGCAACAGAGTAATAGCATGATCAAACTTATGATGTGGGGGAAGCTGTGTTGTGGATTGAAAAACAGAAGTGAATTGATCCAGAACACACTGTATTTCAGAAGGAATAGGAGGTTGTTTCATGTCCTCTAGAGCATGTACCACCGCCACAGCCCATATACTGCTACTCCCTTGCTCTTTGAGTAACTGGTGCATTGAAATAGGTTGGATAACATCCTGTGGCTAAGGTAAAACACCTTGCAAGGTGATAGATTGTCCTTTATAATCAAATGTAACACTCTTGTGCACCCAATCACACTCCATTGGACTGTGAATTTTCAGCCAATCCATGCCTAGAATGGCATCATATCCCCCTAATGACAACACTTTCATGTCATGGCAGAATGTTTTTCCTTGCACCCACTACTCAAATTGAGGAACATACTGTGTACAAGGTAAGAAATTACCATTGGCCACCCTAACTTTCAGAGGAGAAATATTTTGGACTGATAGCTGCAACACATTTATCAGGGCATCATTGATGAAGCTATGTGAACTGCCTAAATCAATCAAACATAGCAGTTTCTGTCTTTGAACCAGTACTTGCAACTGAATAGTGCCAGATTCATGAAGACCCCCAAAGCATTCACTGATAAGTATGCAGCACTTGTGTCGTCCAACAAAACACCAGCAGACACCACATCTAATAAGTCATCCAACAGGATTTCCTGAGTGTCCAACGTTTCAATGGCATGCACCTGAGCTACATTTGGAACAGTACAAGTATGAGTTGGTGAGTACTTTTCACCACACTTGAAGCATAATCCATTCGCCCTACGATACTCCTTTAGCTAATGAGCTTTCCAAATCTCTCTAGAACCAAATTTAGGCTTCTCCACTGCTTAACTGCTGCTCCCAGTTTAGGCCCCCATTTCTTCTTGTTGTCCACTACATCTGCAATCCCTTCTTTTGCCAATGCAAGATGGTATGAATGGCTGATAGTTTGGGGAAGCTGAGATTGAACATGTACTCGCAAATCATCCTTCAAACCCTCCACAAATTGACCTACCAACCATAATTCCCCAGCTCCAGCATCCTCATAGAGCCGGAGTTGATACAATAGAACATCAAATTGGCTCTTATACTCATCAACAGTGCCCACCTATTTCAAACGCATCATCTCATTCATCCTGATGCATTCAGTGTTAGCCTCAAATTCATTCCTAATGGTAGTGCTAAAATCCCACCAAGTATGCTGGCCAAAGTGCTGTTTCCAAGCATTGTACCAGTTTGCTGCCTTACCAGTCAAATTCAAAGATGCAGCAGCCACCTTAAAACCATCAAGGATTTGGTATAGATCAAAAAATGTAAGACACTGATCTAACCAAACCCTCCCATCCGACCCCTCAAATTTCTGCAGATCCATCTTTGGTGGTGACCATCTGCACTAATGATTATCCACACATTCCCTCTCTCTATCAACCATCTCAACCCGAACAGATGAGAAAGAGGAGGGATTGACAGGAGGTATACCTGCAGATTCTCGATTCTGAGCTTGTTCCTGCTGCACTTGCCCCAACGTGTTCATCGTCAAATCCACCTTCATCTGCATTTGTTCCATGGTCTCTATCATCTTTCCCTGAGCCAACTCCATCCCTTCTACTTTCGCCACCAGAGCAGAGACCACCTCCAACATCCGCTCCTCCATTGCTTCCAGTGCTGACAGCACCTGCCGAACTTGAAGAGATTGGCGCACCAGGATCTTGCGCTGGCTTCGAATCAGCCGAACCCTGAAAGGAATTACATCAGCACACTAGAGATGACCGCCGACCCAACCACGAGAGTTTTACTGGCCGACCAAGAGGATCAAGTACTCGAATCCGCGTACCTTGCTCTAATACTAGGCTGTTACGTTCCTCGTCGGCGAGAGATTTTGCTAGAGCGGAGGGTAGTCGTGAATCACCAGACACAACACAAGGGGGAGAATTATGTTGTGATTGATTTCTTGAAGCCCAATTCACCGGCGCACCTCAACATAACAACCCCCGCCGCCAGTCAGCTCATGGCCTCATTTATGTATTCGTTCATGAGTTTTACGCCTTCTTATTTATAATACGTATTTTATACAAATTAGGACTTCCCGCCATTCTCTTCGTTGCCGCCTTCAGCCGACGCGTTCCCTCTAGCCGATGGTGCAGCTGCAGCTGTGACACGCCGGTGGCCGGCGCGACAGAAGAGGCGCGGCGGAGCTTCCACCTCGACGTCGACGTGGTGAACCAAAGCGAACGACAGAGCAGGATGGGAGGATGGATGCCCGTGGCGACGAGCGACCGACGTAGCTGGTTTCGTAACTCATCTCCCCGAAACTTGAAGCCTTCAAATAAATTGTGTATTTAGCTATTTTTCATTTTTGATATTTTTATGATTAATAGAGATTTCTATTTTTTACTATTGTTTCATATTTCTCAAATAATTGTGTTTTAGGCAACCCTAGCCTACACCACCCCCGAGGTTAACAAAACCGTTCGGTAACCATGGTTACCTCTCGGTAACCGACATACCGCTCACGGTCTATACAGGCGTATTGATCGGTTTTATTTAAAATTTAAATTTGAAATTAAAAAACAAAAAAACAAAAAAAATTCCCAAAAATAGTAGGTAAATTAATATGGTTTATGGTGAAATTAGTTTTCAAAAATATTAAACTATAACAAAGTTATGAACCAAACAAGATGAATAAAAATATAAAATATAGAAATAATTTATTTTTCAATCTTCTCCACTTGTTATTGTTTCATTCTTGGTATGTAGACCTCTTGGATTAATGTCATATGTTTAATCAAATAAAATACTATGCTTGATAAGTACAAAGCAAATATTCTTGTTTTATATGGCTTATAACTAATGTTTACAGATGAATACAACGCCGCTTATAACCTATGAAGTCAACAATGATAAGTTAGAAATACTCGAATTGTCAATTAATCATGTTATTTTGTAATTTATATTTTATTGTAAACTTATAAAATTTGTGATATTGTACGTTTCCTATTTATCTCGAAAAATATTTTTTTGTGATTTTACAATTTTTATTTTTCCTTGAAAAATTATCTAACCGGTACTATGGTAACCGAACTGGTACTGAACCAGTGGTAACTGAAGTACTTACCATGGTAACCGAAGTATATCCCACGATAACCGAATTTAAAACCGTTTCGTGAACTGGTCCGAATTCAGATTTTGAAATGCAAAATTTAATCGAATTTTTTCAGTTACCGCGGTAACCACTATCTCAAACCCGAGCGGTATCCTGTTCTAAAATGGTTTTGTTAACCCTGGCCCTCGTCGCCTCACCATTGCACGCTCGCATGGCCTCTCCTCCACATGTGCCATCGAGAGAGGTGGCGGTGCAGCAACAGCAATGGCTAAGGTTGCTCAGGAGAAAAATCATCCGAGAAGTATAGGAAAAATAACATAAATATGAAAAACTAAAAATGAGGCATTAAATGACATTTTCTGGCTGTCGGATACCCTTTTACATGGCTCGGGCAAAAGCGGCCCTCTACGGTGACATTTGGCAAAAAGGGGGCTCGGCACAAAATTGAAGTTGAACCTAGCCACCATTGTTGCAGTGGTTGCAGACGAAGAAGATTCTAGAGGTTTTAGTATCTAGGACTCCATGGTGACACATCTTGACCGTGTCACCATTGTTGCAACCTCATCTACACGCACGCGTGCAAGCACACTACTAGAGAACTTGATATTAATACAAGTTAAAAAACCTCTTTAGTCATGTTTTTTTAACAGATATTGTTCATCTGAAACTAAAAGGATGGAACATTAATACCGGTTATTCAACCAGTACTAATACACCCCTTTAGTACTTGTTGAATACTTCAACTAGTACTAATGCCCCTAGCATTACTATCGGCTCAGATGTATAGCTGGCACTAAAAGGCATAACTTTATTGTCGGCTCGACATCTCAGTCGGTACTAAACACACACTTTTTAAATTTTTATTTCGTCTAATTTTAGTTAACTAGTAAAATTTTACGTTATTTTTTCTTTTGTTCGCACATTTCTTTTTCTTTGAGTTTTTGTTTCATTTCACACGCCAAACAAAGTATAGAAGTTTTAACTTTATATATGCTTTATCATATTATTACAAAAAGATTTTGTAGGAGATAGAGTCTACTAGATTACATGATCTTTTACGATAGTTAAGTTATCTCATATGTTTTAAAAATACATTAACTAACTTGATCAATGTAACATGTCTCATGCATAGATAAGGTGAGTCGAGGAGCCTCTAAAGGCATTGAAACTTAGATTGCAGTCTGAAGTTAGAATATTACTATCGATTCAACAACCAAGGCCATCATTGTTGCTAATCCACTGCCGGTTCATAGTTATAGCCGATTTTAAACTGGTAATGTTAGGGTATTATGTAGGAGAGGTTCTCCATCTAACTTTTTGATTTGATAAATCCCAAATTAGTAAAAAGTATTCTAACCTTCCATTACACCTTATCTTATCTCATTAGCATTAAAATTACACCAATTTTTGCTCGGTGTTATCATATCTGATATTTTCATATTTTTTAGATATTTTAATAAACATATCTTATCTTATCGTATTTTTAGTACCTTTTTAAGAATCACTAATTTAGAAGTTATTATCACAAATTTCAACTCGGCTATAAAAGGACTGTCGTACCTCTGTTTGCTCACATTGAAAACAAAACCCCAAACAATTTCTGACCATTGCTTGTTCCGTTTGCACGCGCGTGTGTGTGCGTGTGTTGTTCCAGATGGAATTGATTGCCGATGAATCCACTCGGAAGTCGACACTCAAGAGACGTCAGGCCGGATTGCTCAAGAAGGCGAAAGAGCTCTCAATACTATGTAGCGTCCCGGCTTGCGTCGTGGTGCACAACACCGACGAGGCAAACCTAGTGGCATGGCCGTCCATTCCAGAGGCCAAGACCATACTAACCAAAATCATGGACATGCCGGAAGCTGACTAGCCTAGGAGGATGCTAGACCCTGAGGGCTTCCTCCAGCAGCAGATTGCCAAACTAAGGAGGCGAATGGACACTCTCAGGTTTGAGAAGCATAATCATATGATCAACAATATTATTTTTGAATTGGCAACCGGTCGCCGCAAGAATATGGATGATCTATCCCCCGAGGTGATCGATGATGTCAAACTTCAGGTGAACAAGCGTTTGAAATCTGTTAGAGAACGCATCACCAAACTCCGTGCGCAAGGTGAAGCTTCTTCCATGGTGATGGCCCCTGAAGCTGCCATAGAACCACCCCTTTGTTTTGATTTGAATGAAGTTGCACCTTTGGATGATTCTTCTAGGGAGTGAAAACCTTACCTGCTTGTAAGGGAATTTTGTTGCAAGCCAAGCTATGCTATCTATAGATTTCAAAATAAGATTATGTCTTTTTCATGTGAGTTCCAATTATGAGGAACCTGGTCCAAACATAGCTAGTTTGTACTTGCTCAATGTGAGCAGATAATTGGACTTGTGTTCTTTTGTTTGATCAATTGTAATCTTGCTGTTGCCTAATTAATAAAAAAATATGTTGAATATATCCTAGAAGAATAGCAGGGGGTATGTGGTGACAGATTGATTTTTATTGAGTTGACGGTCGTGTATATGTATGATATACGGTTACTCAGAGATCAAGCCAAATCTCTACGGCAAGGAAAGACTGAATCATATCAAATATAATAAATTTTGTTCTATCTCTAGAAATACAATTAACATACATTATATTTTTTTTAGAAAAGTTGACATTTTGATCAAGAATTTAGTGTTAAAATATGAAGTGAATCGTCTGCCTTCCTCTATCAATTTAAGCTTTTTGGTTAGACTGATCGGTATATACAACTTAATATGGTATCAGAGCAAGAGATCTCAAGTTCTAATCTGGCTGGCACACAATTAAATAAAAATTATAGTCTACTTCTAATTCTCGTACCTAATCGTGGCCAGTAAATTCTACCGGTTTTTTAAAAGTACATTATGAATAATGAATAAGACAACATGTTACTGCAATTTCACTGTTCACGTCTGTCGCAGTTTCTTGAATCTCACCTCATGACATAGTGGATGAATCATACTTGTCAGTATGTACATCGTTCCCTATGTATCATAGAAAGGGAATATTCTAGGATTCCTTAAACTACTGCAGCCACATTTTAGTTGCAACAGTTGAAAATAAATTACATCGCGTCACAATAAAACCATTATTTAATCGTTGCTTTATAAAACCATTGAATATTCTATATTATTCCTTAATTTCTCAAATCCTTTAAATTTTCCAAAACATTCAAAATTCCAAATCGTAGCATTTTTTTAGAAAAATCCACGATTTTACTCCTTTTTACTTTCTTTCCCTTCCGGTGATAAAAAAATCGACCGAATCACCGATTAATCAGACAATTAATCGATGATCAATTGGACTCTAGTTAATTTTCCCTATTATCGACGTATTAATCAGAGGGATGATTAATCAGCTGGTCAACCTGATTAATCGTTCTACACCCCCGCCACCGGATCTGCATCTCTGCCGTTGGATCCGCGCCCCCACCGTCGGATCCGCGTTGCCACAGTCGGATCCACACCGGCCGCCGCCTGGATTCGGGCCGCCGCCACGCCCTCCCGTCTACGCCGCACATCAGGTCGCTGTGAGTGCGGCGTGGGGAGCCAGCGGTACGAAGGGCTGGCTAGCGTGGGGTGCCTAGGAAGAGAGGGCAGGTGGCACGCGCGGGGTCGGTGAGGATGTGAGGGAATCTTGGAGAGAGAGGGGGAAGATTGAAGAGAAACAGGAACGTGGTGGTTGAGAGAACTTCTAGAGAAGGAGGTGAAGAGGCCGGCGGCTAGGAGGTTTGGAGGAGAGGAGAGGAGAGGAGAAGGCTAGGGTTTGACTAGAATTATATGTTAACTATAATATTAGACTAATTAATTGGTCGACCGATTAATTCAATTAATTCTTCGATTAACCGATTAATTCCTACTCGGTGGTTAGCCGATCAGCTACCGATCACCAATTTTTCTAACATGGTTTCCTTCTTTTTCGTTTTCTATCTTCTTCTTTTCTTTCTTTTTTTCTTTTTCTTCCTTTCTCTCTATTCTC
>KE370997.1:94245-120599 GCA_000418225.1 Zizania latifolia
CGGTCCACTTAACACCACCCCGAATATCCAATATATATTGGTTGACCAAATTGGAAGCCACCATGCCCATACATTTTAACAAGTCTATAGAACTAGGTGGAAAGGCGTTCACGATCTAATTTCCCCCATGAGAGCCTTATCTCACACCCACCCTTACTTTATCCATGCACTAAAAGATGACATCTAATTAATTAATTTGTCGCAGAACTAATCACCATGGCCTTCTCAAAAAAAAAATTTGGCACGGTGCCAAACTCTAAACAGGTCAAAACAAGATTTGAGAAGGCACCTTGCAGCTACGGTGTTTAGTGGCCTCGGTGACGACAATCAGAAAACAAAACATCTTATAGATTAAATAGTTTATAATTGAATAAGCCAACATATGCAAACAAAACTAGATCAAATCGAAGCTTCGCCTAATTACTTGAGAGCCCCACCGGCTTGTTGGCGCCCGTTGCCTTCAAGCAGTAGGTACCCTAACTCGCGGTAGCCTAACCGGCTTGTCCAGATCTGTTAAAACTGAATACTAAAACCACCCTTGATTTTCATACGTACTTATGTATTTTTTATTTATTCTGAAATATCTGAACCTTTTGGCCACGTGGCGGTACGGTGCGATGACCTATATATGATGTATGGGTGTATTGCCACATTGTTGTTCATGGTATGGCAGTATTTGTTTGCTATATAAACAGCCAAAACATTTATTTTTCAAAAAAGGATGCAAGGGTTTTTAATTTTAGGAAAATAATTAAAACCAATATGAAAGCTTGAGCTATGGGATCCTATCTAAAAACAATCCTGCGTAATGAAACCATCACTTCATTACACGGCCATTTGATCTATGAATCTATCATTCGCTTCCTCCTCCCTTGGCTAGCTCACTCCATCTTGGTTCTGTGCTGACTTGGATGACTCATAGGATCTTATGTCACTGCAAGTCTCTAATGGCCGGGGATGGGAAGAGTGGCTGAGCCGACCAGCTACTGCATTTTTTATTTGAAACAAACAGTTGACCTCGCATTGTGACATCGCTGCCCATCGACCCATCTCACTTAATTGCTTGTTGTCGACTATTTGTAAATGTCAACCTCTTACGATGTATGTATAGATAGATGGCGGTATATCAAATAAAAGACTAGGTTCAGATCATCTATAGATATTACGTCATGTGTACTCTTGTATTGATCCGAAAGAGTTTTAAAAGTAAGGGTCCGTTTGGTTCGATGATATCCCTGGATGGAATAGGACCATCCCATCCAGTTAGCTGTTTGGTTGGAGGACGAAGGTGAATGGGATGGTCACCGAGAGGAATATTCCTGCAATATGCTGGATGGAGGGATTCAGAAAATTTTTCTGGACGAGTCCATCCAGTATTGGATGAGATGACGTGTCATCTGCTGATTGGTTAGGATACATTTAATTTTTCGTTTATAAATATTCAAATGATTTTTTTCTCTTAAATCATTTATCCAATTTATGATCTAATTACATTATTGTATTCATTATAATTTAATCTATAAAATAAGATCTCATATGATTATATTTTTGTTAAAAAATATATTTGACAAGTGAGCCTTACTAAATTTAGGCTTATCTCATCCAAGTTATATACACCTAACCAAACAAAAAATTATCTCATCCCATCCATCCAACCAAACACCTGACATGTATCATCTCATCCAGAAATTCATGGGTGGGATCATCACATCCATCCTCGTCACCAAACCAAACGGACCCTAAGTGTCTAGTTTGGTCTCAATCCTAAACTATAACTCGACGGTGTTGAAAGCTTGAACATTATTGGTGTTTGCCGAGCGTAAATTTTCGCCAAGTGTTTTTGTTGATTTTTTGCCGAGTGCATTTATTCGTCGAGTGTATTTCGGCGTTTTTGTCAAGTGTATTCCCTTGGGTATTCGGCAAAAATAGGCTATACGCCGAGCGCTAATAGTTTGCTGAGTGTATTCATTTAGCATTCGGTGTATCCCCTTGTTTACTGAGTGTTCGAGGAAATACGCTCAGCAAACCCTTGGACACTTGGGAAAAACGCTGTTTCCTATAGTGGTGGGATTTAAGGTAGATCCAGATGTCAATGAGCTCATGAGATCTCTTTGTCCTTAAGTCCTTTCAGGATGTTTTATAGGGACCAATCATAATCTTTTCCAAGTCTTATTTGAGTAGACACTAGCTAGCTTCCTTCAATTTAGAGATAAGCGTCCTAAATAAAAGGGTATCCAATATTTATACATGAGGCTTATTTCTATCTTCCTGAGATCCCCTTCCGAACATAGGTAATAGATGTCTTACTCTTAGAAGGAATCTCCTAATAAGATAGATATATTTGTACAAGTATTTGTATAATACTATAATACTCGTATTTGTATAGTAGATTTGTACTACTCATCGCCACTTTCCATCATAACCAGAGTTGAGGATCAACAGGGCTCACAAAACAAAACTGCATTAACCGGCCTAGCTAGTTATCGCGCGTGGTTTTGGTCTTTGCCGCCGGCCGCCGGTACGTGGTTATTGGTCTGGTTTTGCTAAACCAGACCGATAAAAGTAGAACCAAAAACCGCTATTCGGCTGCACGCAGGCCAATTTTCTAAACCCTATATGACCAACACACACAAACACACGTACGCACACACAGAGAGAGATGTATAGTAGATCTAACAAGTAGAAGCAATGGCGCTGGAAAGAGGGGGAGCATCATGATCATCTGGTTGTAGAGGAATCAAGTCCGATCCACCATTGAGGGAAGTGAGCCCATGACAACTCTACTATGGCAGCAAATCCCACCAGAACATCATCCAATGTCGTGATCAAGGTGACACATCTGGTAGTAGGAGTAGGACTAAGGGAGAGGATGAGGAGGCGGGCATGGATTGAGGGAGGTTAATTTGATGGTGGTAGTGGTGGCTAGAGGTGATATCCACCAAGTGCTGTCTAGCAGCGAGCAGAGGCTGGCTCAAGCTTGAGAGGGAGGATGAAGCGGTCAGAGATATTGAGCTGGCACCTTTCATTTTTCTTAGTGACGTGAACTACAAAACTGCCACATTGGATTAAAGAAAGGCTAGATTGAGACTATTTGGTCGAGGACCAGTTTTAATAGCTAAGGGAATTTGTTTTAAACATTCACTACTACAAAATACATTTTTATATAAGGGTATTTTGTCATCTTCGTAGTTACACCGACCGCCTGTATAAAACCTTTTTCATAGGTGGACCATAACGGTCATCTTGGGGGCACTAATTTTATAGTGTATTTTACTGCAAAAAAATGAATCTTAACCTTTAATATCTTTCTAAGATAAGAGTTAAAAATGATTTCAATTATTATCTTGATTAATTAGTGGCAGTAGAATTTAAAATAGTAAAATCATCAAAAAATGAATGATGTGGAGATGGCAACTGGCTAGCGAGAGATCACTGCTACAGGAACAGACGTCAGTTTCGGGTCAAAATGGCTATTAGTGGTGGGTTCTGAACCGCCACTGGTTAGTCAGAACTGATAGTTGATGGCTATCAGTGGTGGTTCTAGAACTGACACTGAAAACACGTATCAGTGTCGGTTCCAGAACCGAACTGGCACTGATACGCGCGTATCAGTGCCGGTTCAATAATAGAACCAGCACTGATAGGCGTTTTCAGTTCTGGTTTAGAGCACGAACCAACACTGTTGTGTATTTCACGCTATTTTTTTATATAAACCACGTTGTATTAATTTTATATCCAAATACACATATATGCTAAAATCATTTACATAGCTTATATCATATTACACGGACAATCTCAAATTAAATTAATATGACATATATTAACTTAAAATATCAGAACATATTTATATAAATGTTTTCATAAGTTTCAAATGTGACATTGTTCTTATAAACTCAAGCACAAGCTAAATTACATAAATAGTTGCCTCCAGTGCACCATTGTTGATGTGAAAATGAAAAGCGTGTACTGTGCCGACAACTAAATCATTGGCTCGCAGAAATTGACTAAAACCAGTCGTCAGGTAGCACCGTCTATCTGTTGCTTTATGCACTATAACTAGGGTTGCTGTGCTTCCTGCTGCTATCACTTGGATCTGTGAGGTTTGTTGGTGTAGGTGAAGTGTGTGGTACTTCTCATAATACTGTCTTGAAAACTACTGTTATGAATAAAATGTATTGGTAGCTAGTTAGACGAGGCAAGTACAAATATATAGACGTTTGTAATTATGACATGTGCAAAGTGCTTACCACCGAATTCTTGATCACGATCGAGAGATTGATTGTGTGTACATATAATTGAGTCCCGGAGGATAGACCCATCGAGATATTTTACAGAAGAGCCCTCCTTTCTGGAGTCACATCTGCAGAAGAGCCCAACTTCTTCGTAGCATTGCTAGGACCCTCACCTGCAATTATAAAAAACCACTTTAATTACATAAACAAAATATGCATGTCTAGTAAGTAATGTGAGTTTGCTATAGATACTGTTATCGCTGTCCTCCACTTTTATCATGGTCTTCTTGTCACCAAAATTATTATAAATAGTAGTCATAACAGACAATGAGGGTCCCATTGTTAGTTCCACATAGTCCCCTTCTACTAGGCGGACTTGGCCACTAAATGCATCCCACCCTTTGTGGAGATATAACATGCCTCCACAGCTCGCAACCTCAACCAAATTGGTGCACCCATCTTTTGTTGATATCTTAAGGGTGTCACCAGCGTGAATGTTATTGTTATCGGTAAAGGGTTTTCTTAGAATCTACAACAGTGATATAATATCGCATGAGTTTGTTAGTTTTGTTACCACGTAAATAGAATATGCAATGTACAATGTATAAACCTGGTGACGTCTGATGAAACGATGATTGATTTTTAGGAGGCAACTGTTAGGAATATTAGTCGGTTGATCACTTGGGACCCCCCTACTGCTGGAAGCACGCTGTCCAGCGGAAGTGCCCTGTTTATCACTTGGGAGGCTTGCCATGTCCCTAATTTATGTTATATTTAATAACGATGAAAAAAATACAATAATATTTGTGTAAACCCTAATAAACAAAACTGAAATTTATACTCGAACATATAGATTCTCAAACATATACATACACTTGATGCATGGCAAGGTACATACACTTGATTATTTCAGAAGTATACTCAAAAATTGCAAGCCAAGGTACATACACTTGATCATTTCAGCCATATCTTGTTCAAGAGACCAGAGCCACATTTATGTATTATATACACACAGAGATTAATCCAATTAATCCACTTGCAGAGATTCACATTATATACACACAGAATTAATCAACTTGTAGAGATTCATTCGGGTCACTGACAAGAATAATGGTGGTATGAACAAAACCCTAGCTAAACCCTAAATCCAAATAATGTGAGAGATTGGTGGCATCAAAACCTTGCACGGGTGAAGATGGAGATGGCCAGATGAGCGAAGGCAGAGGCAGAGACGGCCGGACGGTGGATGCGGAGATGGCCGGAGGGTGGAGACTCGGTGGCGGAGGCAGAGACGGTCGGACGGCAGGATGGCAGGACAGCCGAACGGCGGAGGCAGAGGTGGAGACAGCTAGACCGCAGGATGATAGGACGACCGGACAGCAGGACGGCAGGACGACTGCGGGCGAGTAGACAATCTGCGGAATGGAAAACAATGGCTAAGTCCCAGCACATATATATATATATATATATGGGAAGGGTATCAGTGCCGGTTTGAATAGAGAACCGACACTAATAGTGCTTTTCAGTGCCGGTTATAGTTAAGAACCGGCACTGAAGAATATTTTAATATTAATAAATAACCACATTTTATCTTAACATACAAAATTTACTCCTAATAAATACGGATTTTTTTACTGTACAAGATGAAACGTTTTTATACTAACATTTACAAATTGTTATTAACAAATACAAACTATTTTACTTTAACAATTTAAAAATATTTTACACCATAAATGAAACTTTTTCTGTTAACATTTATTTTACACCATAAACCGTAAATTGTAAAAAATTCTACCTTTGTATTTTTAACATTTATTATTTGTTATTAAAAAATTCTAAAACTGTAAACCTTAAACCGTATACCATAAAGCGTAAACCGTTAATCAAATTTTCATACAACTTATTATTAATACCTACTAACTTTTTGTTTTAAAATTTATTATTTATTATTAAAAAAACCTTTGTATTTTAACATTTATTATTTACAATGAAAAAAGCTACCTTTGTATTTTTAACATTTATTATTTGTTATTAAAAAATGCTAAACCCTAAACCCTAAACCATAAACTGTTGATCAAATGAAATACAAATTGTTGCAGTACGAAAAAGATTTATAGTGCCGCAACAGTGCCGGTTCCATTTATGAACCGTACTAATACATCAGTGTCGGTTCGTGCCATGAACCGGCACTGTTGTGGCACTTTCAGTGCCGGTTCATGGTACGTACTGACACTAATGTATCAGTGCTGGTTCATAAACAGAACCGGCACTAAAAGTAGCGCAACAGTGCCAGTTCCGTTCAAGTTCATAAAATTTAATGGTTTCTATTTTTTAAACCGGCAATGATATAGCTTTAGTGTCGGCTTAGAGATAACCAGCACTGATATGGCGCTATTTTTAAGTGGTTCTGTGGTAGTGGATATATGTAAATTCCCTAATAACAATTATACTCAAAATATAATCAATTAAAGTACTAATTTTTCTTTTAAAATTAACGGCTAAGATCGATTCTATTAGTATAATGTACCGTAACAATACATTCTAAGATTTGCACAAGTGTTTTCTCTTTTGAACAATTCTGCATGCAGTGAAAAGGAAAGCATATATACAAATCGTTTTTAGTAATGACTCTTTTATTTCACTAGTCTCAGAGAGTATTTTCTTTCATTGTTTAATGTTGAAGTGTTTTTATTTCACTTTTATCAACCCGAGTTGTATACAAACTGCAGAAATATAATGCAACATTCTTACAATCTCGTTATTGATTGAGTCACTTGTAGAAGGCGACTGGACATTTATTATATCTATGCTAGCTGAGAAACATGCAACAGGGATTATCCTCAAACTCAAATATATACCTTAATCATATCAATCGTCTGACTAAACAACTCATGTTTGATCACACAGTGAAAACACCGTGCATGCATGCACGTTCAATTAGATGTCCACTACGGGATTCCACTGAGGAAGCCCATTTTCCACTCGACGAAGGGTTCGTCGAGTGCCACACTCGACAAAGAATACTCAGTGAACTCACTGTCGATGAATAGAAGTTTGCTGAGTGTTTTTTATCGAACACTCAGCACTCGGTCAGGGCTAACGGTCAGGGCCTCGGGGGCCGTCCTGGTGGCCCGTTCGCCGAGAGCCACGCCGGACACTCGGTGAACCGACACCTGTTCGCCGAGTGCCTAACGTGGCACTTGGCAAAGTCACGAACCCGACGGTGCCGGGGCGTGTCACGGGGACGTCCATGGTGCCTAGGGTTGTTGTAGTGGATGGGTTTGGTATTCTTTTCTAGCTAGTCTTTGTGACCCCACATGTCCCTAATTTCCACCCTCCTACTCTGTAGCTGAGTTGAATTCTGCTCATCCGTCAAAAGAGAATTTTTTTTTAAAAAAAAAATGGCAGCATGCAACTAACACGGAGCAGTCAAAACGTTGATGGTGGTGAACAAATGTAAATATGAAAGAACCGAAGAATCATCGACAACCAGCCGGCCAACCCATCTTGCCAAAGCAAAAGTTACAGAGGCAGGCAGCAACCAGCCAGCCCTAGTGGTGAAAAGTAAAATTCATGCAATGACAGTGTAGTGGAGAGATAGTGGAGGATGGTGCTCATGGTTTCTCTTCTCATGGGTAGCCTCTTGCAGGAGACAAATTATGAGATCAGGAATGCACCTTAACCTAGCACATATATATATATAAGTTTATTTAAAACCAGCATATATAATATATTTTGCGTCCACCTTAACATATACCTATGTCAAAAAACCGACACATGAAATATCATATGTACTGATTTTTAACATAAACCAGCACATATAATTGAACAATATCTCACATAACTTGCACATATGATCAAGGTAGCCCCGAGCCCTAGTTATCGTGTCTCATATCAATCGATTTTAAGTATGAATTGAACCGGTGCAAATAGTTGGCACTACAATATATATCGGTTCTCACTGCTTAAACCAACAACATATATGAGGTGGCCTCGACAATGTGTCAATTAATGTACCTCATATGTGCCAACTTTTGTTTAGAACTAGTACATATGACCTACAGGAGTTATAAAACAGGTATGGATAATCTCATGCTATCAGCGTCACTTTAGCAGTGATATTACCATAACCAGCACATATGGATAGCTACCAACCGGCACTAATTTGGTGTTCAGTAGATATGGGTAGCTAGCTAGCTAGGCTATAGCTACTCTTCAAAACACTTCCTAAAATACTGGGCAACCTGCAGTTCCCACTTCTGGTGCTATCTTTAGCCACACCACGATCGTAAGCTTCGTCATTAGAGCTAGCTAGTGTGCGTAATTGCATGCGTGCACTCGTGTGTACGTGGAAAAGATGGTGCTTTGTATCATGCGGCCTTTAGACTTTATGCTATATATATATAATTTTTAACGTAGAGATTTCCATCAATTGAAGAAGAGTAGAATATATCACTACTAGAGAAGTGACTTCATCCACCTCTTTTAATACCTATTCTAATTTGAGCCATTACCAAAAATGACCTGCAATAGTCAAAAAGAAACAAAAGTCATTGGAAGTTATAACCAGTAGTAAAGCTTCTCAATATGGATAGTATCAGGTGGTATCCCTAACCGGTACTAAAGAGAACACGTTTAGTACTAGCCGGGGTACCCATCTAGTACTAGTGTAGAGACTTGTACGCATCGACAACTGCGCTCAATTGTTTGAGCCCCCTTTAGTACCGGTTGATAGTTTAAACTGGTCCTAAATGATAGACTATAAATGGGCCACCATCTTGACAATGTCTGCCACAACCATTCTCTTCTATTTTTACATATAGCTAGTTAGGTTCATATTCCATATCTGTTAGATTATATAGACTATCTAATATAACCGTGTACAACCATGAATAGTCTCTGGCTTATGGTTGTGCGTCGTTATATTGATAGGCTTAAGCCAGTGTGATTATCAGTTTGAGAGTTCATAGTGAGGAGATCATGCCACATCACTAGTAGAAATGTGCACACCCATGACAAAACATTACCATCATGGTAGAAGCCAAACTCGTTATAAATAAATATTTGTGACGAATTTGCATTTGTCTAAAATGGAGCGTCAAGTTTGTTGTTTTATGACGAATCGGCAAATTTCATTGTAGACCTCATTTCATCCATGACAACATAACATGTGCTATAAAACTATCTTCATGCCATAGGAATGACATGGCTAGGTCGATATGGCATCGTCCATGTTGGTAAGTGACGTGTACAGTCCGTGCTGGCAAGTGACATGGACAGCCACATGGTCGTTCTCCATTGGCCCAAGTGGTCGTTCCCCATTAGCCCACGTGGTTGTTCCCCCATTGGCCACCATGGCCATTCCCTCATTGACCCCACGTGTTTGTTCTCTATTGCCCCACATGGTCGTTTCACATTGGCCCACGTGTTCATTCCCCATTGCGCCACTTGTTTGTTTGCCATGTGCCTACGTGTCCATTTCCCATGGACCCACGTGTTGGTTTTCCATTGACCCATAGGATTGTTCCACATTGATCCAAGTGTCTCCTTCCTGTTAGTACATGTTGTAGCCGATAAGGTGCTATTAGAGCCGATGCTGATAGGCTATCGACCGATAGGATTATGACAATTAATATTTTACTTCTTGTCAATTGTATGATCAAACTGATCCCAAGACTTGCACGCCTCGTAACTTTGGGCTTAAGGACTTGCATTGGAGTTGAAGCAAATCTCCTAAGCCTTCGAGTGTGAAGGTGCAAAGATTTTCTTGTGATTTTTGTGTCCACAAAGTCATAACAGACAAACAGCTTATTTGGCATAGTAACTACTTTTAGGCAGAACATTTCCTGCTATATGAGCAATGTAGAGCTATTTTAGCAATGTGTAATATTACAATCAATTTATCACAAAGTAGAGATATAATGGTTATCCATGAAGAACAAATTAACACAAACAATTTTATGAGCTATAGCATTTATCACTACCACAGAACCACTTAAAAGTAGCGTCATATCAGTGCCGGTTATCTCCAAGCCGGCACTGAAGCTATATCATTGCCAGTTTAAAAAATGGAAGCCGTTAAGTTTTTCAAACTTGAACGGAATCAGCACTGTTGCACAACTTTAAATACCGGTTGTAGCCACGAACCGACACTGATGTGTACTGCTATAAAACAATAGCGCGAGCTAGACAGTGAGGCGATCGGAACAATGCAGTGTGGAACAGTGCCGGAGGCCAAAGATTTATGGAGACAAGATTTTGGTAAGCCATTTTGCTATTCATTTTCTTCTTACCATTTAAATCGTGTGCACAATACTTGCTCTTATTTCTCTTCGTGGATAGAATTGAATGCGTGGAATGGAATGAAGGATTGAATTGAATGTTTAGAGGCCATGTTGAACGTATGCTTGCACACATTTATTTCTCTTCATGGATGGAATTAAATGCGTGGAATGGAATGAATGGAGGCTATGTTGATTTAGTGTTTGTAGATATTAATTGCTCTCCATGGAATCGAATTCATGGAGGCCATGGTTGTACACATGTTGAATGTATGGAGGCCATGATGATTTAGTGGTTGTACACATGTTGAATGTATGGAGGCCATGAGTTATTCTTAATGGACTGAATATATTGAATGTATGGATGCAATCTTAATCTTATGAAAATTGCTCTTAGCTCTATGGATTGCTATTCATGGTTAATAAATGTATGGAGGTCATGTTGAATTTATTTTTAAAATTCAACATGACCTCCATACAACGTCGACGTGATTAATCTTCATAATCTTTCCATGCGAGTGTAAAAATCGAAAATTGAAATTATTTTTTAAAAATGAAGCACTAAACTAATGGTTTAATACATGGTACGATTACGTGATTGATCTTCACAACATTCTGAACGTAGATTCTCTATGTTGAAACATATATTTTCACAACCTTTTTAGGAGAGTATTGAAAACAAAATTTGGAAATATTTTTAAAATAAAAAATGAAACACTAAACTAATAAATTAATATATTGTAGGAATGGAATGTTCCGAAGGGAGATTCTCTAGGCTAGAACAAGTACCGGCAAACAACAATGATTTAAGATATGAGGTAATTAAACTATCACCGTCGATCTTTCAAAAATATCAGTAATTTGATATGCAGGCAAGTTAATTATGTGAGATTAATTATAATGATATGCAAGTGGACCGCTGATGGATGTACAATAATCGTGGGCCTGTGTTCATTAATGGTGTCAACGGTTTTGTACGAAGTTTTCAGTATTACAGAAATAGAAATAATGGCAGTGCTGATCAATACATATGTTATCCCTATATCGATTACAAAAATGAGAAAAAAATTCATAAACGTTGAGCAAATCCATGCACACTTGATTCTTAGAGGTTTCAAAGCAGGATATATCTGCTGGACAGAACACGGTGAACTTGATGATAGTGTGCATGAAGAGCAGCCAATAGTCAAAGAAAACACATGCGGCAACACTACAATTGACCATGACAGAGATGACACATTATTTGATGCCAATGATGAAGACATCGATCAAATATTGCATGATGGCAAGGAGGACTTCACTAGTGACAGTCAACATGAAAAGTTTTAGCGTATGGTAACTGACTCTAAAATACCAATATACCCGAACTGTAAAGAGGAGCACAATAAGTTGAATATGGTGCTAACACTGATGCAAATGAAGGCTAGCAACGATTGGTTCGATAAGGGTTTTAACGAATTATTTGTATTTTTGAAAGATTTACTTTCAACAAAAAATATTCTGCCTGAAAGTACTTACTATGTCAAACAGGTTGTCTGTCCGTTAGGACTTGAGGTAGAGAAAATCTATGCATGTGTAAACGACTGCATGTTGTTTCATAATGAGGACGCAGACCTAGATATGTATCGCATTTGCAATGCACCACGGTACAAGTGGAGCACTGATAGTGGCAATAGCGAAGACACTACAGATGCCAGGAGACAGAAGAAGAAAATACCGGTTAAGGTGACTTGGTATTTTCTAATAATCCCCCGTTTGAAACGGATGTTCGCTAACAAAGCGAACAGTGAGCTGCTGCGATGGCATGCTGAGAAGCGAAAGAAAGATAGAATGGTTAGACATCCTGCCGATGGCATGCAGTGGAGAAGGTTCAATTCAAAATACAAACAATTTAGAAATGAAGTGAGAAATACAAGATTTGTGTTGAGTACGGATAGGATGAATCCTTTTGGCAACACAAGAAGTACTCATAGCACTTGGCCGGTAACTCTCTATATCTACAACCTTCCGCCCTGGATGTGCATGAAACAAAAATTTCTTCTCATGCCTTTGCTGATTAGTGGGCCAAATTAGTTAGGTAACGATATCGATGTATATCTCAAATCCCTAGTAGAAGATTTACTTGTATTATGGAAAGACGTCGTGCAGGTTTGGGATGAATACAATGGAGAGACTTTCACCTTACGTGCAATATTGTTTGTAATGATCTCTGATTGGTCTGCTCTTGGTAACCTATCAGGGCAGACTGTAAAATGGTACAATGGTTGTATTTAGTGCTTGGAGAAAACTGGGGGGCGTTGGTTATTCAACAGCAAAAAAATGGTCTTCATGAGTCACCGTAGGTTCCTTCGTGCCGATCATCTGTACTGTAAGAACAAGAGAGCTTTCGATGGGATGGTGGAAACACGTCAAGCTCCGAAGACTCATACCAGAGAACAAGTATTTAGAATTGTGAAGGATCTTAACATAGTTATTGGCAAGGGCTCGGGCAGTACGAAATTACCCGCTGGACAAAACGCTCCTATGTGAAAGAAGCAATCCATATTTTGGTTGTTACCATATTAGAAAGACATTATGGTTTGACATTCAATATAAGTAATGCACATTGAGAAGAATGTATTCGATAGCTTGATTGGTACCTTGCTAGACATGCCTGACAAAACAAAAGACACACTAAACATAAGGCTAGACCTTCAAGAAATGAACCTTCGGAAAGACCTGCATTATGTACAACTAGCCAGCGGGAAAAAGAAGCTGTCAATAGCTTGCTACACGATGAGCAGACAAGAGAAAGCTAGCCTATATAGTTGCCTGCATAATGTTAAACTTCAACCAATTACTCGTCAAATATTAGAAGCTTAGTGAATATAAAAGACAAGAAGTTAGTTGGCCTGAAATCTCATGACTGTCATGTAATAATGACGCAGATGCTTCCAGTTGTAGTTAGAGGCATTTTGCCCAATAAGGTTCGAGACCCAATCATAAAGTTGTGTTTGTTTTTCAATGCAATATCACAAAAGATCATGGATCCAAACAAATTGGCAAAGCTACAGAACGACATTATCCACACTATATGTTAGTTTGAGACTCTTTTCCCTCCAATATTTTTTGATATAATGGTCCATCTGGTTGTTCACATTATTGGTGAGATAAAGATCCTTGGCCCTATGTTTTTGCATCAGATGTATCCTTTTGAAAGATTTATGGGGGTTCTAAAGAAATATGTTCATAACCAAGGCCGTCTGGAAGGTTGCATTGCCCAAGGATAGAGTACAGAGGAGGTCATTGAGTTCTGTATTGACTACATGAAGCTGAATCCGATTGGTCTGCCTATATCTCGCTCAAGTACCATTCACACATTCCAAGCATACGAGATTAATGGTTATACATTTTATACAAGAGCACAAGACAACAAGAGTACTAACCAAAACAGTGGTGTTTGTATCAATGCATTTGACCGCGCTAGAAGTAAGGAGACGTACTACAGATTTATCGAAGAGATCTGGGAGCTTGAATATGGTGAGTTGAAGGTTTCTCTATTTCGATACCAATGGGTACAACTGCCCAGAGGCGTGAAGGTTGACAAGTATGGTATAACTATTGTTGACCTCAGGCTCACCGGATATGCGGAACAACCATTTGTACTTGCTAAAGATGTTGCTCAAGTATTCTACGTGAAGGATCCAGACCCAACAAACAAGGAGGAGCATCGTGTGGTTTTTCAAGGAAAGAGAAAGATTGTTGGAGTCGAGAGTGTTGACGATGAATAAGAGTATGACAGATTTGATGGCCTCCCTCCTTTTGGAGTGAATGTTGAACTACCTCTCATTGATGATACCGAGGAAGCTACGTACAAATATTAATCGTGCCATGACCACCATGAAGCATTAATCGTTTAGGGATGGAATTTGTATTTTATTTAATCAAGATTGTGTAAGAATATTAATCATTTTTTATTTTATTTACTCAAAATTGTGTATTTTATTTGCTCAAGATTGTGTATTTTATTTACTCAAGATTGTGTATTTTATTTGCTTAGGGTAATGGTTTAGGGATATGGTTAATAATAAATCTTAATAATAAATTATAAATGTTAACAGAAAAAAGTTTCATTTATGGTGTAAAATATTTTTAAATTGTTAAAGTAAAACAGTTTGTATTTGTTAATAACAATTTGTAAATGTTAGTATAAAAACGTTTCATCTGGTACAGTAAAAAAATCCGTATTTATTACGAATAAATTTTGTATGTTAAAATAAAATGTGGTTATTTATTAATATTAAAATATTTTCAGTGCTGGTTCTTAACTAGAACCGACACTAATAGTGCGTATCAGTGTCGGTTCCAATTAGAACCGACACTGATATGTCACTATCAGTGTCAGTTCTATATTCAAACCGGCACTGATACCCTTCACATATATATATGCACTAGCACTTCTCCATTTTTCCCCATCCCACAGATTGTTTACTCGCCCCACCGCCGTCCTGCCGTCCTACCATCCTATGGTCCGGCCGTCTCCGCCTATGCCTCCACTGTCCAGCCGCCTACTCCTCCGTTTCCGCCATCCATCGTCCTACCGTTCGACCGTCTCCGCCTCCGCCACCGAGTCTCCGTCGTCTGGACATCTCCGCATCCACCGTCAGGCCATCTCCGCCTCCGTCTTCACCCGTCCGGCCATCTCCGTCTCTACCCGTGCAAGGTTTTGATGCCACCAATCTCTCACATTATTTGGATTTAGGGTTTAGCTAGGGTTTTGTCCATACCACCATTATTCTTGATTACTTATTGTTTCACTCAATCGTGTATCTACACTCACCTATTTTGAAGAGCATAATATGGTATTCTTGATAATACGGATGGAGTATAATTTTTAAGATGAAGAAATTTCCTTGCAGTAGCAATAATGTGAATGATGGAGTATAATTCTGTGTGTATATAATGTGAATCTCTGCAAGTGGATTATTTGGATACAATTTTATGAATTTTGTGAGTCTCTGTAAGTTATTAATTTTGTGATCAAGTGTATGTACCTTGGCTTGCAATTTTTGTATACAATTATTGAGTATACTTCTAAAATAATCAAGTGTATGTCCTTGCCATGCATCAAGTGTATGTATATGTTTGAGAATCTATATGTTTGAGTATACCTTTGATGGCTAAAATGATCAAGTGTATGTATATGTTGGAGTATTTATATGTTTGAGTATACCTTCGATGGAGTGTACGCAAATAATGTGTGCATGTGTATGTTTGAGTATATTTTTGATGGAGTATATGCATTCAATAATATTCAGTTTTATTTATTAGGGTTTACACAAGTATTATTGTATTTTTTTTCATCGTTGTCAAATATAATATGAATTAGAGATATGGTAAGCCTCCCAAGTGATAAACAGGGCACTTCCGCTGGAAAGCGTGCTTCCAGCAGTAGGAGGGTCCCAAGTGATCAACCAACTAACAGTTGCCTCCTGAAAATCAATAATCGTTTCATCGGACGTCACTGGGTTTATACATTGTACATTGCATATTCTATTTATGTCATAACAAAACTTACAAACTCATACGATATTATCTCACTGTTGCAGACTCTAAGAAAACCCTTTGCCAAGAACAATAACATTCACGCTAGTGACACCCTTAAAATATCAACAAAAGATGAGTACACCAATTTGGTTGAGGTTACGAGCTGTGGAGGCATGTTATGCCTCTACAAAGGGTATGATATATTTAGTGATCGAGTCCGCCTAGTAGAAGGGGACTATATGGGACTAATAATGGGACCCTCATTATCTGTTATGACTACTATTTACAATCATTTTGGTGATGAGAAGACCACGATAAAAGTAGAAGACAGCGACCACGGTATCTATAGTAAACTCATATTACTTACTAGACATGTATATTTTGTTTATGTAATTAAAGTGGTTTTTTATAATTGTAGGTGAGGGTCCTACCAATGCTACGAAGAAGGGGAAATAGATAGCCAGTTAGGGTGACACTAAGCAAATGGACCAACTGAAGAACATCTGTCATTTTGGAAATCAAACAGATGTGTCTCCAGAAAGGAGGGCTCTTCTGTAAAACATCTTAGCGGGTCTATCCTCCGAGACTCTCTTATATGTATGCACAATCATTCCCTTTATCGTGAACAAGAAATCGGTGGTAAGCACTTTACACATGTCATAATTATAAATATCTATATATTTACACTTGCCTCGTCTAACTAGTTACCAACACATTTTATTCATAACAGTACTTTTCAAGGCAGTATTGTGAGAAGTACATCACACCTCACCTACAACAATAGACCTCACAGATCCAAGTGATAGCAGCAGGAAGCATAGCAGTCTCAGTTGCATTGCATAAGTCAACAGATGGACGGTGCTACCTGACGACTGGCTTTGGTTAATTTCTGCAAGCCAATGATTTAGTTGTCAGCACAGTATGTGCTTTTCATTTCCACATCAACAATGGTGCACTAGAGGTTGTTATATATGTGGTGTAATTTATCGTACAACCTTAAGCAATTTATGGCTTGTTGACAGAGAGAATCGTCGCAGGACACTATCCAAGCTCTTGGTATCGCTCTTAGGGAATGCCCTAGTGGATTCTCAATATTATGTATGTGGAGTAATTTAGTTTATGCTTGAGTTTGTAAGAACAATATCACATTTGAAACTTATGAAAATATTTAGATAAATGTGTTATAATATTTTAAGTTAATATATATCATATGATGTAAGCTATACAAATGAATTTAGCATATATGTGCATTTGGATATAGAATTAATACAGCGTGGTTTATATATAAAAAAATAGCGTAAAATATACAACAGTGCTGGTTTGTGATCCAAACTGACACGGATAATAGCGTATCAGTGCCGATTGTATTATTGAACCGACACTGATACGCGTGTATCAGTGTCGGTTCGTGACACAAACTGACACTAATATGGATGTATCAGTGTCAATTCGGTTCTGGAACTAACACTGATACTTGTTGTCAGTGCCGGTTCTAGAACCACCACTGATAGTCATTGACTATCAGTTCTGACTAGTCAGTGGCGGTTTAGAACCCACCACTAATAGCCATTTTGACCCGACACTAACGTTTGTTCCTGTAGCGGTGTATGTACATTCAATTCATTGTATCTACAATCCATGAAAAACAATTAATGTGTACAAGCATTAAATCAATAATCCATGAGGAGCAATGCTAAGAACAAAAAAATATCAGAACAAACAAAAGATAACATCTTACCAAACAGTTGTTTCTTCACTAAATCTGGTTGTCCGACTATTCTGGTCATCTGACTATTCTGGACTATTCTGGTCACCTCACAGTTCTGCTTGGGGACCCTAGATTTTTATACTACGGTAACTATTAGTGACGGTTCGTGTCAGGAACCAGCACTGATAGTGCTATATCAGTATCAGTTCCTAGCAATTTCAAAAAGTTTAATGTCTACGTGTTTTAAAGTTGATAGTGATAACTATTCACTGTCGGCTTGGACACAACCGACACTGAAAGACCGTTATTTATAATAAGTTCTCTAGTAGTGTGCTTTGGTACGAAAACAAGATAACATAATAGGACATATCTCTCATCTATAACGGATGAAAACCCGTAACTATATGGTAACCAAATTATCATTATCTATTGATTAGTGATATAGAGAGCTCATCTTTGATAGGTGAACAATCGGCTGCAGTGACATCGCGTATCACCAATGGAACCATTATAGATGAACCCTCATCTGAGATGAGTCATCCTCAGTGTCCCCACGGCCTCATCTTAAGTGGCCTATTTAACAACTGATCAAAGATATAGTTATCTCAGATGACTCCAATAATCTATCACATGTGACCCATCATGGATAGACAATTCTAAGATAGTGAGGCAATCTTTCTAGACATCAAGTTTTCTAGTGTCTTGCATATAATCATACTTGCCTAAAGGTTTCTTGCTTTTATGGAAAAACTAAACTGGATAGCCATGTTCCTTGGCAAATGCACTATGCATATATGCATGCTAAGGTAGCTTGTGATTCATCATTGAAGTTGACTTGCATGAGGTTGGAGGACAGATCATCATGCATTTGTTCTTAGCAGACAAAGAAAGCTATGTGCAAATGGAAGTTTGGCTGTAGCTAGGTCAAGGCAAGTTCATAGCAAGGGAATGGCTGGGCTGAGTTCACTACAGGATATTATAATGGAACCAATCATTCCTCAGCCCTCAAAGAGTCAGACTTAATGTATAGTTGAGTGAGTAATATAAAGCACAATGCAAGGTCTTTCCACGTCGGTCCATTGAAAGAGAAATCACAAATAGTTGTGTGATTTTCATGAGCCCGGAACAATTTCAAGATACAATGTCAAACCACTTCTAATCTTTAAGTAAGAGTATCGTGGATAAATATTTGGAAAATTTTGCTATCGGACACCATACAAGTGTGGCATTTACTGTGGCACAGGCACAGAGCGGCCGGGGCTATCCTATGGCATATCCTATTTTCATGACAATTTGCTACAAGACACCGTGAGTACTATTTTATTTATTCCCAATGTTTTGGAGTGAGAAACTTTCATAAATGAACAAATTACCCCTCTCTCAATTTAATTTGTTACCCGTCCATGCTCTGACTCGCACCTTTTTTTGCTCATTTAGTTTGTTCCCCACTAAAACTAACTTACAATTTAGTTATTCTTATAACCAAAAGCTACTTCTAGTTGTCCATTTTAGACAAAGGCAACATTAGATATTCATAGTGAGCATAAGAGCAAACCTGAGAAAGGGCAATCCAGGCATTTTGCATCTTAAATTGTTGGGAATGAATAAAATAATATCGGTGATGTCCTGTAGCAAATTGTCACATAAACGGGGTGTGACACAATATAGCCTCACTATATCTATGTGACACGGCAGATGCCACACTTATGTGGTGTGTCCTATAGCAAATGTTCCATAAATATTTCACATCGACAAGTGGCTACTACATTAATAATGTTTTCATATTCCACAAAATGGTGAATGCTGATCATGTCATCCAAATGCAGGCTGCCAGTTGCTGTGGGGTGTCCAAATCAAGATCTAATGTGTTTGGATCCTAATCAATCTGGAGATAGCATGCATCATCACATAATCGTCAAAGTAACCAGCAAAAGAGCACAACATGCAACTAGTAAAGAAAATGTGTGTTTGTGAGTCGTAACATTCTAATATAGATCATTACTTTGCTAATGTATGTAATCATACCTTAGATTGTCATGCAATATGTCAGTTTCAACAAATCTGGAAAACTTCACAGATTATTTTCATTATATTAGTTTTAATTCCTAATATTAGCATATATATATATATATCTAATATGTTTACATAAACACTGTCACATCTGGATTTCCTCAAGAGTTTAAGGCTGTTGGGAGAAGTTTAATCTTGTGCTTAAAATAGCTATTTGATTATTAGGTTTTTTACCCTGAATGTTACGAGTTTTCTTCGATTTAATAACACACTTTCCAAAAGAACTTAAGCAATTGCACAACTATTCGATCAACCAACAAGCTGATTTCTTACCGGCCTGGTTATCAATGGTAATATAATTTTAACTGCTTTCAGAAATTGTGAGAAATTACAAAGGCACTCAGCAGTAAACAAGCAATCATAATTCGTAATGCATTGACCATAAACAGAAGCCATGCATTGAACACTACATGTAGTCGACATCATGATGGATATCAGATCTTCACATTCTCCACCAACGAGCATAACAAGAGATCGTGCGTACTTTCGACAGCAACATTGCCCCAGTTTATAAGTACATTCCAAGTATCATATTCTCTTGTGTAGAGAACAGTTAAGTATTCCATCGTATCTTGAAGATAAAATTAAACGACTGTGATTAACTCAGTGATGCTGTGGTACCAAGCTAAGCAGAGCTAACCGAAGCTAGCTCAATCTTTGTGCCCCCCAAGCCTTGTACCACTTGCATCAGCAGCACATATGCCATTAGATTAACCACTATTTAAGGAGAATATATTTTGTGTGTTGTGTTGTGTGTCCAGCATCAGTGGGAAAGCGCCATGATTGGCTTACTAGATATGAATAAAATTTTGTTAGGGATTAAAGCACACAAATAAAATCAACATGAGGCAAACTACGGAAGACAAATCCACTTATAATTGTCATGGATGGATTACATGTATAAGGGTAGTGGCCCACACTTGGTTCTACTATAACTTTATCTATTTTGAGTTTTTCTTTTAGGCAAATTGTACGGTACAACAGAAATACTGTGGACCGTTTATTTATTTTGATATAATGGTTAGGATTAAAAATGGTGTCCTATTACCTTCTAGAAGGTAATAGGTCACCTTTGATTTTTCTGTGTAGACTTTCTAATTTTCTACACTAACTTTCTAATTTTCTTTACATACTTTTTAAATTTTTTGCACTGACTTTCCAATTATCCTCCGCCGGTCACCAAGTATTTTTAATTTTAATTTATTTTTAATCCTAACTAAAATCAATAATCCAGATTAATCTTAAGTATTATCTTTTAAGAGGTAATGGGTGTACGTAACATAACTCTTCTTTTAAGGTATAATTCAACAAATTTAATTAGAGGTGTTGCCCACTTCTCATTGGAAAGTTTGTGTCTATGGCCATTGTTGGTTTCAGGCCCATGCATCCTGAGAATGTACCCCGCATTGCACTCAAAGCTGAACAAACTCTGACCCTTTAACAGAGACCTGCACTGGACAGGAACTGTTCAGCACTGCCAATTCCATGCCTTCTTCACCACAGATGAAATCCACAAGCAAAAGTGGCAGTGTGCCACCACATCCCACAACCACAACTTGTAAAATTTGATAAGCATTGTTCCTGTAAATAAAATCTTGTTTTTGTTCACCTTATGTTGGATATGGGACAAATTCCACTACTAGTATTGGCTTTAATCAAGAGACGTCCATTCTTCAGAGGAAGTAGGATATCCTGTAGTTTGGAGGAGGCTGAAGTGTGTATTGCAGCAGAGTGTCTGGCTAAATACAAGAACAAAAACATATAATCGACTAATGCGTTTCCGTCTGTTTGTCTGCGATTTCTCGTGTTTTGCGAGTTAAATCACTAGGCCATGATAATTGGCTCCCCACCCCAGAGCCCTTATAAATAACTGACCATGTTGCCTGAATTTACCAAGGAGCTCTTGCAAGGCAAGCACGCCTCGCCCTACCTTCATAGTGTGCTCTTGTGAGGCTGAGGCCTCCAAGAAGTTGCTTGACCACACGAATCTAGCACTATCACAACACAGTGCAGAAAAATTCAGATAGTGAACACTACAGCCTCTTGGAAGTGAGCACAGTACTGCAGAGTTCAGTGAGTTTTTCTGCAGTGTGAGCTAGCTAATGGATGTTGAGTCAAGGCCAAGTCCCAAGGGGGAGTCCATGGCGTCTGCTGCTGCTGACGCCTCTGAGGTCTCTGTGGACTGGAGGGGCAGGCCATGCAGCAGCACTCACAAGCATGGCGGCATGAAAGCTGCCGTCTTTGTCCTAGGTGCGTGTCTCTGAATCTCTGATTGCTCGTGTCTCCCATGCTCACTGATCAGTTCTTGATCCATGGCTAGGTTGATATGTTGCTTGGCGTGATGATGTGTTGCTGTTGTAGATTTGTTCTTGGAATTAATATTGTTGTTGCATTGTTTGTTGCAGGGATCCAAGCGTTCGAGATGATGGCGATTGCGGCTGTGGGGAACAACCTCATCACCTACGTGTTCAACGAGATGCACTTCCCGCTGTCCAAGTCGGCAAACATCGTCACTAACTTCATCGGCACCGTCTTCCTCCTCTCCCTCCTCGGCGGCTTCCTCTCCGACTCCTACCTCGGCAGCTTCTGGACCATGCTCATCTTCGGCTTCGTCGAGCTCTCCGTAAGCTATCAACAATCCCCCATCGTCCTTCTGTCTGTCCTCTGTTACTTCTATATCGATGACACAATGGGGTGGCATGGCAAATACTGAAGTGGCAATCTTTCTAGCTAGTTGCAACTTTTTTCTTCTTTTCTGCTTTCCCTGAATGCATTTCTGGACTCTGGTTTCCTTGAGAGCAAGAGGGGGGCCTCATCAAGAACAGGATCTTTGTTTGTTTAACCATGCGCGCATGGATATGATGTTTCTTTTCTGAATTATTAGTATAAAATTAACTAGACAAGACACAGAAAAGATTCAGCAACTTTAACTACCTGAAAGTCTGAAACTGTGACAAAAATGATGAGGAGCATGGAGAGTTTGGAGGAAGGTTAGTTCAGGCAAAGGCGAGGAAAGAAAAACGAAGCGTCGTCATCGTGGAAGCAAATCATGGCTGGCTGCCTCCTCCATGGACCATGATCCATCCAATGCCGGCAGCCGGCTAGCTGCTGCTTGCTAGCTAGTGCGCCAGCCGTGCGCGGCCAAATCGCCACTCCACTCCACTAAGTCGAGCGATTATATCATATCTCCAGCTCGCTTTTAATTTTCGAGCAGGTTCAATGCATCCATGGCGACCACAATGCGGCACCGACTTAGTTAATTTTGTGGATAAAGTTGTGATCTTTTATTTTTGGGGGGGGATTTTTTTCAGGGGTTCATATTGCTGGCGGTGCAGGCTCACCTGCCTCAGCTGCGGCCGCCGGCGTGCGACATGATGGCGGCGGCGGGTGGTGGTGGCGGCGGGGAGAGGTACTGCGAGGAGGCTGGCGGGATGAAGGCGGGCATCTTCTTCGCGGCGCTGTACCTAGTCGCACTGGGCAGCGGGTGCCTCAAGCCCAACATCATCGCGCACGGCGCCGACCAGTTCCAGCGTGGCGGCGCCGGCGACGGGAAGCGGCTATCCAGCTACTTCAACGCGGCCTACTTCAGCTTCTGCGTCGGAGAGCTGGTGGCGCTCACGGTGCTCGTGTGGGTGCAGACGCGCTCCGGGATGGACATCGGGTTCGGGGTTTCCGCCGCCGCCATGGCGATCGGGCTCGTCAGCCTCGTCGCCGGCGTCTTCTTCTACCGCAACAAGCCGCCGCAGGGCAGCATCTTCACGCCCATCACCAAGGTACGTCGTATACGTCTCCTTTGTACTCCTGTACGTACGTACTTCCGTACAAACTACAAAGTGGCTGGCTGGCTGACCGTATGTACGATTCGTCGTGTATGTTGTACGCTTCTCCTTTTTTATCGGCATTGAGGTGGACTCCTGCGATCTCATTAATAATTTGGTGCAATTTGGATAGCTTATTTAATTTAACCTAAATTTGACTTTTTAGAAGTCAAAGTTCTCAAATTTTAACCAATTTTATAAAAAATATATCAACAACTATAATATCAAATTAGTTTTATTAAATGCACTATAAAATATGTCTTAATAAGTTAGCTATAAGATATCATAAATATAAATTTATATTTTAAAACTTAATCAAAGTTTTTTAAATAGTACTTATAATATAAAATAAAGGAAGTACATTATTTCATTTCGAAATAGACCAGGTGTGAGGAAACAACTAAAATTGTATATTTTTATAACCTCTATTTTATTTTTTCCAGACAAAACACAAAAATTCCTACAATGGTTTGATAAATATGATCAATTAAAGTGAAATGTATATAAAGTTGATTACATGTACATCATGGGACAAGTTAACAAGTGATAGTGGCTCAGCTTTGTTTCTCTTTTGGGTGGGCCATGAACACGGCCTTTGTTGGAAGGTGCCCCTGATTAATATTGATCACAGAATTGTAGGCCCATTCTGTCATGCTCAGATTTCAAAACAAAGAAGAAAAACTTTCTATGTTTGTGATGCATCAATCATGTATGCCTATGTGGGGAGAAGTATTAAACAATCCACGGTTTTCAAATTAACTTTTAGCTGAGCACATTAATAATTAGATCGGTTACTGTGATTGTTACAAAAGAGACATGTAACATGATAGCATGCATTCCAGCTTAATTTTGTTATTATTCTTGATTTAGACTAGTAAAACTCAATCTCAAATTGTATTATTTATACTTATATATATATATGATTGGTATATACAACTTAATATTGTTAGGTTTTTGTGGCCGCGGTGACCAAAAGGAAACAGGTGTGCCCAGCGTCGACGGCCGCTTCGCAGGTGATCCCTGCCGCCGGTGGTGGCGCCAACGGCGGCCCTGTCCGCCGCATCAACAAGTTCAGGTAGGTACATGTGGACTTGTGGAGTACAGTATGTAGTAAGGCTAGCTTGTTCGTACGTACGCATGGGCGCATCCGCGCATGCGACGATGTCATAGGCTCATGGCGTGCATGCATGGCAGGTTCTTGGACAAGGCGTGCGTGAAGGTGCAGGACGGCCGCGGCGGTGGCGGCGGGAAGGAGAGCGCGTGGCGGCTGTGCACGCCGGCGGAGGTGGAGCAGGTGAAGGTGCTGATGTGCGTGGTGCCCATCTTCGCGTGCACCATCGTCTTCAACACCATCCTGGCGCAGCTGCAGACGTTCTCGGTGCAGCAGGGGAGGGCCATGGACACACGCCTCGCCGCCTCTTTCCACGTCCCGCCGGCGTCGCTGCAGGCCATACCGTACCTCGTTCTCATCGCGCTCGTGCCTGCGTACGAGGCAGTCTTCGTTCCGGCGATGCGCCGCGTCACGGGGGTGGACACCGGCATCACCCCGCTCCAGCGGATCGGCGTCGGCCTCTTCGCCGTCACCTTCTCCATGGTCGCCGCCGCGCTCGTCGAGGAGCGCCGCCGCCGCGCAGCTGAGGCAGACAGTATACTCTCCATCTTCTGGATCGCGCCGCAGTTCCTCGTGTTCGGCCTGTCCGAGATGTTCACAGCCGTCGGCCTCATCGAGTTCTTCTACAAGCAATCGCTCGCCGGCATGCAGGCTTTCCTCACCTCCATGACCTACTGCTCCTACTCCTTCGGCTTCTACCTCAGCTCGGTGCTCGTCTCGCTGGTCAACAGAGTCACCTCGGAGAGTTCCGCCAATGGCGGCGGCGGCGGCGGCGGGTGGCTCAGCGACAACGACCTCAACAAAGACAAGCTCGACCTCTTCTACTGGCTCCTCGCCGCGCTCAGCCTCCTCAACTTCTTCAACTACCTCTTCTGGTCGAGGTGGTACTCCAAGAGCGTGGAGACGGTGCAGGTCGCCGGAGTTGGAGGAGGCAGCGCCGGCGGCGAGCAGGAGGAGAAGGGCATGCATGACTGAGATCAATATGGGTCACTGACATGCGGGCCCAAACTACACAAAAGTATATTAGAGAAATGAGAATTAATCATTTAACCTTCTAGTTTTTAACCTCTTTTCTGTTATATTTACCTTGTATGGAAAAATGGGAAAATGTGGATGTATATGGGTCTCCACTTAATGTAGGAGAGCAAGTGTGATGTATAAATTAATTAATCAAAAGTAATTAGGTGATTACATAATAATTATCCCTGATTAGATCAAGTTGAAAGGTAATCTTATTTTAAGTTAATGGATATTTTCTTTCATGACACATATAAATTGTGATATTTGTTTTTTCCTTATATAAGTGTATGACATATGACCTCTAGATATATATCATAAATATGTGGTGTGAAAAGATAAATACCACTCAACTATATGAAAAATAGCAAAAAATTCTTTCAAGTTTGACTCACCAAGAATGCATTAGTACTGTAGTAGGGATAAAATGAAGTATCTTACCCTTTCCTTTAAGGAGAGGAACTAGTAATGCATAGGGTTTATTTGTCATAGCTATTGAGCTACAACCCTGAGGTTGATGGATTTGGTCTAATTATCAAGTAGTATTATAATTAATATAGCATAAAATAAGTATATATATATATATATATA
>KE370997.1:143962-162598 GCA_000418225.1 Zizania latifolia
GGACCCGTCGTGGCTGGTGGGGTTCCGCGTCGGGGAGGACGGCGATGCGGTGGCGGTGATGGAGGTGGTGGAGGAGGACGTGCCCAGGGCCAGGCGGATCCACTGCGAGCACTGCACCGTCGCCGGTGAGTCTTGTTCCGCCGGTCCGGCGCGGCCGTGTTCATACATCGTAGCTGCAGTATGAGATGCTTTTGAGGGGGGCTTGTATTTGCCCATTTTTTCTTCCTAGTTGCTTTGGTAGTGGAATATCTAAGATTAATGGTGTTCTTCATGTCTGTCTGATCTTATCTATAGTTTACAAGAGTAGAGCATGATAATTCAAGATTCATGTGTTTATATAGCTCTTTTTTCTTCTTGTGGTGTGAAGTTGTAACTGGTAGAATTTAGTCAATACAAATACAAATAGTATTAATGACATTTGAATGAATTCCGATTACCTTTGCAAGAAATATGGAATGTATTTGGGAGGGCCAAAAAATTGGAGAAAAACTGATAAGGATTGAGGTGGAAGCGGGAAAAAAGAAAAGAAAGTATTTGGGAGCACAAAAAATAGTAAGAATTTGAGTGAAAAAAGAAAGAGTTTGTGGGTAGGTGAAAGGCCCGCCATTATTCATGTATTTCCATGCTAAAATTCACACTTGGATCATCCCTATTCTTCATTCTCACAATCACACTTGCTCCCAATTCGATCAAATGGACTGTTAATGTCTGAATTCAACTGTACATTATAAAGTGGTTTTGTAACTTGTATATAATGCTTACATCACATGTTTATATTACTTTGGAATCAGACAACTCTTGATGTTCTTCAGAGCCAATCAAGTTTTATAAAATGTGCTGGATTAGTTGACTGATATAACTATGGCTATAACAACACAATTACGGAGGAAATCTGAATATCACTTAACTTTTCCTTAATGTCCGACATAGGCTGGAGCAAGCACCCTGTTTGCACCAAGAGGTACCACTTCATAATCCGCAATGAGAACGAAATCGGCACCTCCAAAACCTGCAGGCGTTGTGGTTTCATAGTGTCATTGTTTGAAACAGGGTAGGTCTTAATCTACTTGTAATTCAATTGCCAGTTTTCATCAACAAGAATTTATAAATTTACATGATCAGGGAAGAGAATACTCAACTGTGGTGTCTCATCTTGTGATGTTGTCAGGTGTCCGTCCTGCAACCATGTCGGTCTCACCCGTGACGATCCAGAAGATTGGGACTATGTGCAGCTGGAGAGTCCACAGCACTTGCTGCATGGAATTGTCCATGAAAATGGGTTTGGCCACCTTGTTCGGATCAATGGACGTGAGGGAGGCTCCAGTGTCATGACAGGATACCAATTGATGGACTTCTGGGATCGGCTCTGCAGATACCTCAGGGTCAGGTATAATGTGGTTTCTGATTATTTCAAGCTTGACGGAAGTTGGATTAATTTTACATGAGCTGGTACTGCCTTTTCTTTACAATTGCACCAATGGCACCAAGCCAAAACTATTTATGTAAATAGTATAATTTAACCCAACACATAAGGATGGATATGATAGAAGTTTGGAGACCGAGAAATAGTGGTTACTGTTTTGTGCATAATAATAATTGAAAGTTGAGATCATCGTGACCATTGCAAATTTGTCCATGACAAGAAATCTATGCCATGGCGAAAAGCTTTTGTTTTCTGATATGTTATCATGGTATTCATAATGAATTCAGAAAATTGCAGTTCAGCAAAATATTGCTGAATCTAGATTGAGTTAATTTTCTGGACGATTATTTCAACATTCAGCTGACGATGAGAAGTTTACAAATAAAACACGATACATACAATCCTAGCTTCACGAACAGATGAATCTGCTAAATAGAAGATCATAACAACTTGATCTGAGAAGGGCAACTGCAATCAACTAGTAGCTATAAAGGAAAATTTGCATCCACATCTAAAAATCAACATAGCATGGCCTACCACATTCAGCATTTTGTCTAATCTAATCAGATGAACTAACATATGAAAACACTTAAAAATTGCAGGAAGATCTCAGTGATGGATGTTTCAAATAAGTATGGAGTCGACTACCGGAGCCTCCATGCTGTTGCCACTGGCTGTTCTTGGTATGGCCTGTGGGGATTCAAGCTTAGCACTGGAAGTTTTGGAATCACACCTGAAGCCTACTGCAAAGCTGTAGACAGCCTATCCTCTGTGCCCCTGTCCAATTTCTTCCCCCACTCCCGGTCACCTCGTAGCCAGCTACAGGATACCATTTCATTCTATCAATCTCTCTCAAAGCGCCCTCTAACCACAATCCGTGACCTGTTCCTCTACATCCTGGGGCTTGCCTCTAGCAATAGTATGCCCCAAAAGAAACTGGTTAATGGTGCCCATTATCAAGAGGAGAAATGGGCTGAAGAGGAAATGCAGCGAGCAACAGACATTGCTCTGAAAATTCTCCGAACTTCAGGTAGATGGGTTGCTACTCGGACCTTAAAGGCAGTTACATCCCATCCAATTGGTTCGCCACAATTGGTTGATTACTGCATTAAGACCCTTGGTGGTACAAGAACTGATGATGGTATGGTTGTTGCAGTTCGATGCAACAGTGAGATGAAAACTGTAGAGTACAGGTTGGTGGCTCAAAATATCTAAATATGAATAGCATGCTAACTAAGATCTTGTTTCAGAATCCAAATCCTAATAACTTTTTTACTGCAGGCTTACGAATGAAACCCTCTTGCTGCAAAACAATGTGTGCACCCTAACCCAAGATCATCTACTCCATGACATCAAGTTCTTGTATGATGCACTCCTCAACCCACATGCAATGCATCCTTATAGGACAGAAGAAAACTATGAGGATGCCAAGAGATCTGCAATGACCCTTTTGGACTGCAAGCAATTCATCAAGCATTATGATATGGAAGAGGGTTTCTTGCCTCAAAACGCATCCCTCTTGCACATTTGGTGCCAAGTGGAGCTATCTGACCAGGCTGATGATCCGCCTTGCATACCAGCTGAGCTCTTAACACTTCTACAAACAGCAACTGTTGCTGATCTCAAAGTGGAGGTTGCAAGAACATTTCAAGACATCTACCTAATGCTTCAGAGCTTTGTTGTTGACCAGCTTCTTGATTGTGCAACTGCAAGCGAGACAACACAAATCAAGCTCTTGTTTGGAGTAAAGGGTGCTGTCTGCATTAAAGGCAGGTGCATTGGAGGTGAACGAAGGTTTGCAATTTACCGAATGGAGAGGGGTGTGGACAAATGGACAGTTAATTGCTCCTGTGGAGCCAAGGATGATGATGGTGAGAGAATGCTATCCTGTGATGCTTGCCATGTATGGCAGCACACTAGGTGTGCTGGTATTGGTGATTTTAATGGGGTGCCAAAAAGATATGTATGTAAATCATGTAAACTAACCCACAAGGCAAAGAGCAGTGATCCTAGGCTAATTTATAGTAGCACGCTTTACAAAAGATGTAAAACTGGCACAGGTTCCTGTGGCCATGCAGCTGGGGAATTGCTGAGGCCTCAGCATTAGTTACCATGTACATACCAATAACAATGACTTAATATATGCATGTCAGCTTGTGTACATCTTGTGTGCTAACTTTTCATGATGGCTATACTTGTGCGTATTTGATATGCTGATAAGGGTTGGGCACTGTTAGAACTCAAACCTACTCTGCAACTTTGATCAAATTCTATCATGCTAAAATTCACTAGCAGAAAATTATCTCAATGAACAAACAAGACAGGTTACTTGGCACATGACACTATGGGCTGAAATTTTAGAATGACAATGTCAACAATTCAAATCACAGAGCACTGGCCTTAAATCATAGCTGAATCCAGTCTGAACTGTGCAATCCTACATAGAAATAATAGTGATCCAAAAATGTGTCATCTAAAGTTATAAACTCGATTTATTTTAGATGCACGTAGACCCTGCTGCGTAAAAATAGAAAAATAATGTGATAGCAGACCAACATAAAATTCCAAGTATCTGAAACAGTTCCTCAATTAGAACTGTTACAATCAATGAAGTAATAGGGTAGTGTATGCAGTACAATTCCTAGATTCGTAAGTTCCAAACTTGATTTGTTTTAAAAAGAAAATGACTGACATATACTGAAAACGAAGTAAGAAGTTGAACTGTAGAATGATCCTGGTAGGCCCCTTTTTTAGAAATTACATGAATAAAATAAGATGGCCGTGCATAACTTCATTCTTCAAGATAGCATCATCTATTGTAGTGACTGAAAAGACTAATCACTTAATCAGCACAGAAACCAAGAACATGAATCTGATGTAATCATATAAAAACAAGCAACCATGAGGAGCTAAACACAAGGAACATTCAACTAACAATTATTGAATAATATACATTTTGATCTGTAAGATTCTGTCAGAAAATTGATGGTGATACATCGCACACTATAAGTTACTAATCAAGGAAAGATTTGAAGTTAAATATCACCATACACCAAATATGATCTGGAAAAAAATTAGGGGGAAAAAGAACAGGCAATTTGCAACACATAAGAAAAAATGAAGATAGATCTTGAGACCAAGTATTTCAGAAAAGAAATATTCATGGGTTCTATGGGAGGACTTGTGGGATAGATGAAGTATTTCATAAAAGAAATGTTCATTGGCATAGGTTATAATCTATCACATATTGGTATAAAGCCACTCCTTATGACATTAGGTCACTAGAATACATACAATAACCTGAGGAAGAGTGTTCAAAATAGTCATTGAAAAAGATACCAATATCAAAAATAAAACAATAAAGATATACGTATATATGCAATCTTACAAAATTCCAACTAACATATGCATAACAAATCTCGATGCTTCTATAAGATGCATGATGATGAATAATATTAGGAACAGACTAACTGCTTTCAAGAGATAAGGAATTGACATAGTAAGAAGGGTTTTTGAATTCTCTGAAAAGGCTTAAAAACTGATATCACAAATGACAATTTATCAAAGCACTGCAGCTAATATAGAGAAGTGCCACAATATGACTATGACTGGGGCATCCACTTGTTTTTTTATGAGAAACAGTATGAAAATTAACTGAACACTGTTTTAAGTTAGGATCTCCGGGCTGCCACTTCACCTTGGTTTTCCCCCCATTAGCAACTTCATAAAGCTATTAGGAAATTGTGATGTTAGTATATCAAACAGAGGACAGGCTAAAGCCAATGCTATCACCATACTAATGGAGATTTTGATTTATTTTCCCACTTGAGCTAATTTTATAGATCAGCGCTTTAGTTCAAGTGCAATCATTCAGCGAAACATTAACCTAATGAATTAAAACCAAAACTTATTTATTAATAATGAATCCTTAAAAACTAATAAGACATAATTGAAGGTATACATCTGACAAACTACGGAAAGAATGGGGTACTGTTTTATTCTAATCTGTCTCCAGACAACATTTGGATAATAAGATTCTGTTAATCTGTTTTCAATAACAAAAGCAGAAGACAAACAGATATCCTATACAGGTTTATTTTCTCAAACTATAGCTACAGCTCATGGTTAATCAAAACACTGAACAGATAAACTTCTTAGTCGCTACGGACTGATGCAGCACCAAATCACCAATGCTAAGGAGTTCGGAAAGATCAAATCATAGAGCTGGTGAACTGATGTCATTAATTTTTAGTCTTTAAGTCCATTTACATGGGCTATTTAGGAGGGAAACAATGTAAGCACCATCTTCCTTCCGCTCTTCTATCTGTTTTTTATATGCTACACTAATTATTAAACCTATGGCATATTTGAAGTGTTAGAGGAAGTGAACAAATTCTAGGTTGGGAGAAGGACTACTTGCTGTGTTTGTCAAAAACAAACTAAAACAAATTAAACAGGAAAGAAAATATATGGCCAATTCAGTGTTAAGTTGATGAAGTGATGTGTTTTACCCTTTCAACCTTTCGAGTTTATCAGACACTCAGGTTCATCAACCTGGTGGAGTTCTAGCTCAAAAATCCGTTTCAAATACAATAGACTTTATGAGTTCGCAAACAACATATTATTAACTAGAGAGAAACAGATGAGATGAAATGGCAACACAAAATCTAGGGAGCAACAAGGAGAACTCTTAAGGACCCAATTTCAAAATAATTAGTGAAGAATATTTGCACAATGAAAACAAATTGATTGACATAGGATTGTACACATGTATTCACACAGCCAGAACTGAAATGGATTAACATAGGATGGTGGACATGCATTTGCACTGATAGAACTAAATGACAGTTAATGTTCAGAACTTCATTCCCATGTACCTCACTGATATAAACCAAATATAATAAATAGCAAACGAAATGTCAGCAAATTCAATCCCTAAAGATTATGTCATCAAGTGGTAAACCTATACACTAAAATTTGATGAAATATTTAAACAATAAAATGCTGGCAGGAAATAAACATGAAACAAGGCAGTAAACAGCAAAATCCATTCTTCAGACACTGTCTGAATTAAATAAATTTAGGCCCCAACCCTAACTCTTATCTACTTGACTAGAAACTTCTGACATTTCAAAGAGTCGGACAGAGAATATGTTGTAAAGAAAAGTTTTTTAACATTAAAACAGAACATTGAGGAAACAGATTAACATCATTTAAGTGGAGGATCATGAAGAATAATAATCAACAAAACAAAATATAAAAGTAATGCACATCTACATCACAGGTTATGTAAGGGCATGAAGCTCTAGTTCATGTAAAGAAACTTAGTGCACGATTTTAAGGAAAATAAATGTAGATTTAAGGCATTTGCAGGGTCAATAAACCAACATAACTTCCAAGGTAGCAAACATCACAATTCACACACCATTGTGTTGTTTGGATAACTCAGGTTCCAATTATACCGAACTAAACCGTTTCCTGTGAAAATACAGTATAACTTGGGTTCCAAACAGGACCAACAAGATTCTCGAAATTGCAACTCTCTAGTATCTCGAGATCAAAATTCACTGCTCAAATGCCCTAAACACATGTTGTTACCTACAATCTTTACTATATAAAAGACTCTAACTCTATTGGTGGTGGTGAATCAGCCAACCAGTCACCCACCACCATTACTAGAGTTGTTGGGATCTTCTGTGTGTGGAAAAAAAATTATTTGCTCATGTGGTTTGGTTTTTGTGCATTGATTTTTGTTGGTAAATCATATATTTTCCTGAAAGAAATATATATAATTTTGATTTTTTAGAACTATTGATGTTGTATTTTGGTAGTACAAAGAAAAAGAGAAGGCCTATCAACATACATAAGAGGGCATGGCTAGGAAGCAACTCGTCCTCTCGAGATGTCATGAAATCCACTACCGCTGATTGGTAACACCTACGTTCTCAAAAGGATGACGTCCTAAAATACGTGCAGTCAAACATTAAAATGTTAAATCATTGATAGATTAAAAAAATATTAGGATTTGATATGTAAAAATGATATCAGTAGATTTATCACGAAAAATACTTACATATAGTTATATTTTTAATATTTCTACGAATAATAAATAGAAAAGATAGCATAAAGACTTATATTGGAGACTGTATCGATATTCAAAGATGGAGTAAACTACAAACCATGCCGTCTATCAACACCCCGTAACTCGCAAATTGCACAGAAGCATCATCAATCAGCTAAGGTAAACCACGAAAATCCAGGCATTCCTCGAGCATCAGACACCATACGGGGGTTCTAACTAATAAAAAAACCTAGCACGAGTAGCACGACCAAATTTCGCGAAGTCAGCGAGGTGAGGGCATCGAAGGGAGGAGGAAACAGGACCTTAGCTCTTCGGCGCCTCCATCGCCGAGGCAGGGAGGAGGCGATCGGGTCCGTGGCGCCGCCGTTGGGGGCGGGAGCCGCGAGGGGAGGACGCCGGGCGAGGGTTTGGGCATTTGAGGAGAGAGGAGGTGAAATATGCAGACAGCGGCAAGGGTTTCTTTGTTTGGTTAATTAATTCTGCGTCACCGTTATTTAACGAAAGGTCAAATATATCATTACTATTTAGCTATTTACTTCTATATCATTATTATTCGCAGATACATTCCCGTATTTTATTTTGTACACACGCGGTGGCTACGGGCCCATTGCAGGCGTCGACTTTTTCGTATTGCCATCAATGCCCTCGCGCTAACGGTTACAAGTAGCTCGGCACGCGGGCGCGAAAATCCCATTCCCCTTCTCTAGCGCACACTCGAACCCTAACCCTAGCAATGGCGACGCATCGGTCTGGATTGAGCCACTCGTCGGTGGGCAGCAGGAGCACAAATCAAGGTGAGAATCTTCCGCTTATTGATTACCCGCAGTGCTGCATTCCTGTGATTAAGCTTCGGAGTAAGAGGACGAAGACATTTAACTGGGTTTTCTACAAGTGCTCGAACAATTTTCAGGTCAAAGCTTTTGTGTTTGTATTTTAATGTTCTTTTGGTATGCATTAGCTTCTTTTATACTCATTTTCTATCTCGTGTGTACAGAACGACAACACTTGTGGCTATTTTTGGTGGCATGCCAACTATGTGAAGTTCTTATGTGTGAAGCAACAGAAGCAGATTGTTTTTTGTGGTGAACAAGAAGATGACGAGTGGACAGAGGTCAGCAGAAACTCTGAGTAGAGGCAAGATTTCAGAAAACTAGGCCTAGAGATTTCTAAAGTGAGGCAATAGATAGGGGAGCTAAAGCAGTAGCTTTTCCTGGGGAAAATGCAATTTTACTTGCTTTAGTTGTAGGTGTCCTCATTGGTATTTTAGTTTCTGTAGTTTGGAATTGAGTGTGACAACTGTAGTTTGAAGTTGTGAACATTTGTTGTAATGTTGTGACATTTGTTGAAGTGAATCTGTTCTGTTTATGTTTGTGGTTTATTTTTCAATGGTATGATTGAAATAAAGTGGATCTGACTTGGTATGAAAATTGAGACAAAGTTGCCTCAAACAGCATGGTAAATATGACAATTGATAGATCTCACAGATTTCACAGCATTTCATAGCATGAAAATTTCACAGATTTCACAGAACATAAGTTCATAGATTTTAAGAGAACATAAGTTCACAGATTTTAAGAGAACATAAGTTCACAAATCTCACAGATTTCACAGCATGAAAATTTCACAGATTTCATAGAACATAAGTATCTCACAGTTGAAAATGAGTTCACAGATTACATGAGTTCAAGGGCAATTGACATAGTTCACAGACATTACAATTGACAAAGTTCTCAGTTCATAGATCAAGCCAAGACCTAAGGCTCCTGACTGCAGGTGGACCAGCTACTGCTGATGGCCCCTTCTTCTTCTTTGATGCAAGTTTCTTCTGAGGAGTCCTCTTTTTATTCTGTGGTGGGCTAGCTGCTGCTGAAGTGGAAGCCCCTCCATCTCCAGCAACCTCCTCTCTCTTCCTACAAAGTTGACAAACACAGTGAGTATAAGCAAATGCACAATGAAGAAATGTAATAAAAAAGATCAACTTGAGGCCATTGGGATTTGTCTGGCATGGGCAATACTGCTCCTTCATATGCTGCTCTGAACTTTGCCACTGAGTAGTAGTCATATACAAAGGATGCAATCTCAAGCCCTCTATTAGAGCAGATCCAAGCTAGGGCATGCTTACAAGGCTTGCCAGTTAGCTGCCATACTCTGCATGAGCATGTATGTTCCTTGATGTCAACAGAGTGTCTTATAGTCTTGTTAGTTTCATCTACCAAGCTGATCTCTGCATAATCATTACTACTTCTGGCCACCTTAACAACTCTGAGATTGCTGCTTACTTGGTTCAGCTCCTTGAGCACATTTAGTAGTATGCCAGTCACCATCTGAAGAGCTACATTTCTCCTGAGATATCTTTTCTCCATTATAAGCTCTCTTATGCCATCAACCAGCTCATGCAGCAGCAATCCCCTCAAATTCTTGATCTGGCTGTTGAAGCTCTCTGACACATTATTTGTCAGGTAATCACACTTGCTTAGCTGTGAAAATCCACATCTGTACCAAATCCTACTGTGATTAATCTCAAGGTACTCTATGGCATTAGGAGAGTGCTCATAAATTTTCCCTAGATGGCATCTGAACTAGGTCTCTATGTAGCTTCTGGCTGCTGGATACAAATGCTGGGTGAAGACATCTCCTTGAAAATGCTTGATGAAGTTACCATAAAGATGCCTCATGCATTCTCTATGCTCAGCTGTTGGGAAAACCTTGCTTACTGCTGTTTCTAGCCCTTTGCATGTATCAGTGGAAATGATTAGGCCCTCAGGGCAACCAATAGCAGCTCTCAAGTTCTCCATGAACTAGCACTAGTTGTCTTCTGTCTCTGAGTAGAAAACAGCAAAAGCCACACGGTACAACCAATTGTGGTCATCTACTCCAGTTGCACTGGCCAGCTGACCAGTATACTTTTCCTTCAAGCTTGCAGCATATACTCCAAGATATGGTCTACAACCAGCCAAGAACCCATCTATACATGGCCTAAGTGCAACAAAAATCCTCTTAAAGCACATGTCTTCTCCAATCTTCTCAACCTCTATCTCAATTACACTGCCAGGCTGACAAATTTCCATCTGTGCCTTTCAGTTGAACAACTCTTGGAAGCTTTCCTCATATTTGCCATATATCTTCTCCAGGGTAAGCTTCATACCTGCCCATGTCTTGGAGTACTTTAGCTTTATCCCAAATCAGATTGCAGCTTCTCCCTAGCTTCCTTTGCTCCCTTATTTGGGTTATTTTTCAACCAGTCAGTGAGTCTCTCTGCAACCCACTCTTCGATTGCTATCTTCCCTTCAACTAGCTTTCTAGTTGGACAGGTGTTTTTAGCAGGTAGCACTTTAATCTGCAAGTACCAATCAACCAAATGATTTGTTAACAAGCTAATAAACAGAATTAAAGCTAACAAACATACCTGAATTATACTGCTTCCAACAAGCCTAGAAGCATGGATCCTCCATGAGTAGGTGCTATGTGCATAGTTGGCAATAAACCTTGATGGATCTGTCTTGATGTTAGCAAACTCGAATCCTACCACAGCTGCATGGTGTCTTATAGCCTTCCTAAATGCCTTGTTATCAGGAAATAGTGCACTCTTCACAATTGATGGGTTCTCAGGGTCATGCTGGATATTGGGGGCTTCAGGATCTGCATCATCGACATTTGGTTCAGTATGAACTAATGATGGCCAGCCTATGGGCATGGTTTAGTTTGATCAGTGGGTCTAGGCTCTTGGTCACTAGGTCACTAGGTCCAGGCTTTGGGTCAGTGGGTACTAATAAGTAAATGAACTCATCATCAACCCCCACATATTCTTTCATATTATCAAATATATTAGGTATTGGAGCATCTGCCTCCATAGCTGTAGCCCTAGCTTTATGATCTGCTGCTTTAGATGCAGACATTCCAGCACCTTGGTTAGTTTGAGTAGCATTACTAGCTGGATTATCATCAATAGGTGCCTCACTAACTAAATTATCATCCCTAAGTGGCTCACTAGGTGGAGGTATAACTAAAATAGGGAATAAGCCATCAATGTCAGGCTCTACAGCTACAATGTCAAATACTCCTACAACTATTTGACACTTCATCTCTGTTTTATACATTTCAAATAAGTCACTCATTTGCTGCTTACTAACAAGCTTGACATCCTCACCTAAATTCTTGTCAAAAAACCAAATTTGACAATACTGTGAGCTTGAACATTTCAACTCATTTCTTAAACTAGACGTAAGCATTTCTAGAGTAAGGGAGCCTATCTCCATCTTCCAATTGATAACTTTGTCGAATTGATAAGATTTTCTACCGGCCGAATTGGTTGTGACAATTGCCGGACATCTTATCTCTAACCCGAACAGCCGGTGCCTAAAGCATTTGCCAAATGCAACATATTACATCCATGAAAATAATAGTCAGCAACAAATCTAACCCTACATCTCTAAAAATTCAGCAACAGTTTAACCCTAAAAACCCTAGCTACTGCTTCTACCCTAAACCCTAGCTACTGCTACTACGCGCGCACGCGAAAGACATTGCGCGAGAGGGGACGAGGGCATGTACCTGATGGAGTCGACCTCCGTCGTCGATATCTTGTTCATCGCATTGGGGTTCTCCATCACCGTCAGCGGCTAGGGTTCATCACGGGAGTCATCGCGGGAGTGCTTGGGGATTCTGGACTTTTGGTCGTGGGAGTGCGGGAGTGTTGGTAGCGGGCGTGCGCGTCGGGCGGAGTAATGGCGTTGTAACCGTTAGCGCGAGGGCATTGATGGCAATACAAAAAAGTCGATGCCTGCAGGTGGACCCGTAGCCGCCGCGCTTGTATAAAATGGCATGTGGGAGTGTATCTATGAATAATAATGGCATAGAAGCAAATAGCTGAATAGTAATGGTATATTTGGTGTTTCACCAAATAACGGTGGTACAAAAGTAATTAACCCTTTGTTTGTTTGCTTTGTGCCGATGAAAACCAATAGGATACGGATGCATATTCGTTTTTATGTTTTTATGAATTTAAATTCAGATTCAGATATTTTAGATACGGATATGGAAATGAATATTATTAGATACGAATACGGATCGAATATGAATATAATTATGAATATTTATTGGAATGAGAAAATTATCTAGTACATAGTAAATATTCTTCAAATTTAGAATTTTTTGAATTTCAAAATCTTTTAAAAGCGAATATAGATTGAATATAAATATGATTACATATATATTTTTAACTTTAAATCCGACAAAAATCCGAATCCGAAACAAAAAATCTGGATCCGAATCCATTTTTTCTAGATTCGGACAGAAACTATCTGAATCACTTTCACCCCTACTCTCGAGCACCTCGGAAAAAGTTGCATGCTACCCCTAAATCTTCGTGTACAAAACTGAAGATTTTTTAAATAATTATTTTTTATTCTAAATTGTAATAATTAGATGACTTTTTGAAAATTTGTAGATCTAAACTCATATCGTTTATTGACCGACCATTGAACTCTTTGATGGCCAGCAGAACTCCTGTCAATCTTTGATAGGTCGACAATAGCCTTTATCTAGTAATTAGGCTCCTGTTAACCACCCTTGATCGATATTGGCCATATCGACTAACTAATGGTCGACACATGTTTTTTATTAATCTTCATGTACACAAATTGATCACGTGTCACTTAGGTTTTGTTCTTTCTATATTTTCTCATCAAATAAAATTGTGTTTCGTAAAACATGGCATTATATTTTGTTCCTATTTTTCTACCTTTGTCTTGTTCCCCCTCCCCAAACTATGATGAGGATGCGGTTAGGGATGATAATAGATAAAATACAAGTGGGTATAGTGTGTCCATACTTGTATTCGATTAAGAAAATCATACACGTATTTGTTCATCGATATCAACTCTTCTTCATACCCAGACTCATGTGAGTAATCGAAAAAAATCTGAATCCAAATCCGTATCCATCGGATACCAGTGATGTCATATCCGTTTTCGTATAATCGAAAAAAATCTGAATCCAAATCCGTATCCGAAACAAAAAATCCAGATCTAAATCTGTTTTTTCCAGATTCAAACAGAAACTATTCGAATCACTTTGACCCCTACTCTCGAGCACCTCGAAAAAAGGTGCACACTACCCCTAAATCTCCGTGTACAAAACTGAAGATTTTTTTTAAAAAAATATTCTAAATTGTAATAATGAGATGATTTTTTGAAAATTTGTAGATCTAAACTCATATCGACCGACCATTGAACTCTTGAATGGCCGGGAAAACTCCTGTCGATCTTTGATAGGTCGACAATAGCCTTTATCCAATAATTAGGCTCCTGTTAACCACCCTTGATCGATAAGGGCCATATAAACTAACTAATGGTTGACATATGTTTTTATTAATCTTCATGTAAAAAATTGGCTGTATGTCACTCAGGTCTTGTTCTTTCTATATTTTCCCATCAAATAAAATTGTGTTTCGTAAAACATGGCATCATATTTCTGTTAGTATTATACCCTAGAGGCAACATGGAGATATTGTACGTGGCATACTATGTTTATAAAATAAAGTTATTTTTGTTCCTTGAGATAGAAATTATTATTGTAGGATCAATAAATACGTGACTCATTCATGAGACTTATAATGTAACTATATCTAAATGATCCCTGATCGGATATAAGTCATATATGAAACAGATATGATCGAGATCGGTATGTGTATTGATTGATGATCATGTCTCATGTATCATGGGTATGGAGATACCATATCAATAACATGAACGTATGTTGAAGAACACTGTTGAGTTTTAAAGTGTCATTAGTAGGTCTCAGTAGTGTTTATATAAAGTCCTTAGACCTGAGATCATTATAGTTCTCAACATACGTAGTAGCTAACTTTAAGTCTACCAAACGCTACTCCATAACTGGGTAGTTATAGAAGTAGTCTTCGGATATGCTATAAAACATGTAGTGGGATGTGAGTGATCAAGATAGAATTTGCCCCTCCTTATGAGAGAGATATCTATGGACCCCTTGATGTAATGGATGATGGAAGTGCATGGCCATGCCGACGTAATTAAGGAGTTAATCACAAGTTATAATCTAATACGGAGATCGAGAGTGAGATTAAGCTATTGATAGGATGACACAAGTCTCACCTTGTGCTCGATCAATATCATGAGATAAGGGGATTTATACATGAGAATATTACAAGGTTCAACCGATATGATTTTTACGTATACTTGGGTTAATATGCTTTGCTAGAGGCCACTATTAACGGAGTATTGGAAAGAAATTTCTATACATTAACTAAGCTATACGTGAACCTACTAGATCACACACTTAATGGGTTGGAACACTGGATTCGAATTAGGCTCTGTTTGGATAGTGATTCAAACGGTTTGGATAGAGATCCGAATATATCAAATAGATATCTGAATAGAGTCTTGGTTGGGCCCTGATGGGCCCAAGTTAGGACGACTATAAATATGAGGACGAGGGACTCATGCAAGGTATGCCTTTGTACGTGCTAATCTGTTAGCCACCACGAGAAACCCTAAGTCACCGTCATCTCTCCCGAGCCCGACCATCTCACTTATCGCCCGAGTGTTAGTACGCCTTGAATCGGCATTTTACCCCTCGATGTGTGGACACTAGTAGAAGCGTTGCTCTATTGCTTCGCTCATCGGCATTGGCATCGGTGCCTCTGATTAGATCAACGTCGGCGGCGGCTTGAAAGACAGGAGGTCGAGAGAAGTCTTCTCGACCATGTTGAACGGCTGCTTCCCAACCACAACTCCCGACCACGTTGATCGGCTTCTCGACCACATCGGTGCGTGCATGTTGGATCGGCTTGCTACTCCAACACTTCTTCCGCTGCTCTACGTGTCAAGTGGTAATGATCTGTGGTCCTTCTCTAGTAAGATTTTCTAGTGTGCGTGGTAAATTTTTTTTGTTTTCAGCTAGCGTAGCCTTTGCATTCTCCATCAATTTCGTTGCTATTTTTCTAGCTTTGCCTTGTTCCCCCTCCCCAAACTACGATGAGGATATGATTAGGGATGATAATAGGTAAAATACACCAGTGGCGGACGCAGCATGGAGCAAGGGGGTACAGATGTACCCCTAATTTTTTTCCAAAATATTGATTACGTATATATGTATATATGTATTTATGTATATATATGTATATGTGTATGTATATGTGTTAATTGGGTTAAAATCTAGCCCAATACTCTAATAGTCAGTCTAATAATCTATTTTCCTAACCGGCTAACCCTATTCATCTTCTCTCATCTCTTTCCAGCAGCTAGGGAGTTGTGTTGTGCCGCTACATACCGCTGAAAAAGTAGTATGTGCTTTATATAATTCTGTTGTAGCTTTTTTTAGTCCTTTCAAGGAAGCAAGGAATCCTCTTCTTACATAATAGTCTATGATGTACTCTTCTATGATTTGTTATAGAGGTGCTGCACATTAGCTTACGTTGATTTGGTCTTCATGATAACTATAAAAGTTGCCTGCTTTAGACAGTCGAATTTAGTGTGTTTCATCCTTCAAGAATAAGTAAATTCTACTATCCTCTATAAAAGATATTTTTGCTGGTTCATGCGTCCAATTTGTCGAGCACACCTGCCACCCATAGGGCGTAGGCCACCGCCTCGGTTGCCGGCACAGCCATCGCGGTGACGTTTGCTAGCTACTGCCATGGAAGACGTTCTATTTGTCTTCTATTTTTTCATTATTTACTAGAAATTATATTGGTTCACTAGTGTTGAGAATATGATATAAATTATTTTGATATATGCATATTTAGATTGAGTGTTTATCATTGATTTATTTTGTCATTGTTGTCAAGCCAATTTTTGATATATTATATATGTGGTTTATAATTTGTTTAACTTCGCACCCCCATCGTAAAATTCCTAGATCCGCCACTGAAATATACGTGGGTATAGTGTGTCCATACAAGTATTCGATTAAGAAAATCGTACACGTATTTGTTCATCAATATCAATTCTTCTTCATACCCAGACTCATGTGAGTATTTGATACCCAATGTATACCTATACCCGTGACACATACCAACAAACAAGATAACAAAAGTTGCAAAAGAGGTGGCACGACAATGCCATGCATGATGGGGTTGGCAGGAGAGGGATATGGCATTACTGCAACCAGCCATCATCGCCTCCATCTCCTCTCTAAGCCACTGCTTCCCCCTCCCTACCAAGCAACACAAGTTAGCCTTCCTAAGGTAGGTAGGGGTGGCAATATCTAGTGACCCTCGACCTCAAGGTTGTTGAATCCGATCACTCGACTTCACAAAGCTAAAGCAGAGGTGGTAGGTGGTTTGCTAAGCGTCGTTTATTTCTACATACGCCCCTCGCCACCTTCTCTTTAATATTTTTTACCTCAAGCAACATGATATCATTGGCCACCTCTCCCTCCTCATGGCACTTACAAAGAAGTTGCTATCAATGTTTAGACAAATAAAATATCTCCTCCCAAGCTATGTCCTATTAAGGACATTGCTAGCAATAATCCTCACACGAGTAGTTTGGACGCTCGAGCCATGTAGGGATTTCAAGAAGTTTATTTCTCCATTCAAAGCATCTAGCCTCCATACAACATTCATACTCTTCTCTCTCTGTATGTATTTTGCTTTTGTTTTACTTGGGGCTTACCTTCGTGTTCCATCGAAACAGGAATTCTCTGTATCAACCCATTCAATAAAACCACACATCCTTCAATTAATCTATGATTACTTTGGTATTAGTTGTGTGTAAAGCATTCTGATAATTGGAGTAATCGATGATGAACATCGAGGGCTTACAATCTAGTCCTCCTCAATATTTGAACAAATGAAAAATTTCCACCCATGAATTCTATGCGGTTTGGTTATCTCTAGTTGGCAACAGTCATTGTGTGGCACAAAGGACGGTCATCCTATGATGGAATAAGTACAACATTTCTAGATAAATCATTGTATGCATAGTAAAAAAAGACAAATCATTTACAACATTTCTAGATAATATACGTTTCATGAAGCATAATATTGAAAGAAAACAAACTAACATGTCCTAATAAAACAAAACATGAAAACATCATGACATATATCCCATCCATGCTATAGAGCCATCATAACATATCCCATCCACATTGGTGTTTTTCTGACCTCTAATATTTTCTAGTAAAACAATGCATGACAACACCATCAATATAACTTTAATTCAACTTGCTCGGCTTGAAACCGAAAAATATGACACAACCAATGCATCATAGAGTGTAATATTTTTTGTCACTCTAGTTAGACTTCAATCAATAAATCAAAAACTACTAAGGTATGCCCCATATGTCCATTCATAATTTGCTTATCTCCATAATATATCCTAAAAGATGCTCGTTCTGACATACATGTGTATGGTCAATCATTTAATAACTTGTGGTACAATACTACTGCACAACAAATTTACATCGTCACGAACAAAACAAATCCAACTATGTTCAAATTTTCATGCAACTATATAAATATGCTATATCTATAACAGAGAACCTATTAGTCACATACTCTTAGTTATGTTTACTTATTTTTCCTAAATAACACTAGATCGCTTTGTAGATCGTTGGGTAAAAAAACTAATTCAATCTACTTTTATTTAACCAATTATATTTAAACTACACTAGATGACCAAATAACTATAAGATCTAAACTATACTACGGGGGTGTTTGGCACTGCTCCACTTCAGGTTTTATAGCTCCGCTCCACAAACTGCTAGCCAAACAAGTTCAGATCTTAATTTTTGGATCCACGAAAAATGTAGATCCACCACTCCGCTCCTCGTTTTTTTACGGAGCACCTTAGGAGGTGCTCTACGGATTTATTTTTTAAAACAGAACGTGGAGTTGAGGATTATTTACCCACCATGCCATTAATGAACGTACCCTTTCGTTCTCTATTCATCTTCTAATCTGAAAGAACGCAGAATACCAACCGCACGAGGGCGCGCACGCAGGGAGAAGAGAGGGGCGACGTCACTTCTACGCGAGAAGATGCAGGATGGGGGGCCGCGCCTGGCCAGGGCACGGCGACGGCGGTGAATCCAGCGCCTGGCTAGGGCGTGGCGGAGGAGGGGAAGCCGGCGCCTGGCCGGGTGTGGCGCCGGC
>KE370997.1:193958-206572 GCA_000418225.1 Zizania latifolia
TCATCTTGTAGAACGTCGACTCCAAGCTAGGGAACGCCTACAACCACACCGGAACACGACATCTACAGCAACAAACATCATCGATTGGTTACTTCTAAAACCTGTGCACACAAACTATTTGCTGAAATGTCTAAATGAATCTGTTTTTCTGGACTGCATGAGATATACTTGATGAAATGTTTATGTGATGCCATGTCAATGTCAAGTGTTTGTGTATGCACTTTAAAAGGTTTATGTTGAGTATTTTTATGAGCAAAGAAGAAATGACGTTGTGTCCACCGTTGTTGTGAGTTAAGAACAATCTATTTGCCTTGGTTAATCTCATGTTTGTTCGATTTGGCGTACTTTCTGAGGAGGTGTTGGTGTTCTGACTTGCTTGGTGTGACTTTTACTGGCACAGTCTTGTGCATATATTCATTGAGTCACAAGCAAGTCGAACGTCTGAGGTTGGGGAACTGTATCTTAAAGTTGTTATCAGATTGCCAGGTGTGACCTTTGTTCAGACTTGATCTGATTCTTATTAAGTAACTTGCAATTCTGATAGTCAAGTTTCAGGAATTTATTTTTCCACTGCTAGTTTTATTTGCGCCCATTCACCCCTCCTCTGGTCGCCAGTTTCGGTCCAACATCAATATATACTAGTACTTTTCACAAGACAACTAAAAAATGTATACAATATGTGGGGCAGAGCCAGACCAAAATCTAAGGGGACTAAGCGACGCTAGATAGGGTAGCGCCGAGTGGGGCGATGTGGGGTGGGATGGGATAGGGTGATGCCGAGCAGGGACCGAGCGGGAGTGCTAGACTCTGTGCCAAGGGAAGGAGGGTTTGGCTGGACTGTAGGGGGTGCGCCCCCCAGCCCCTTGGTGTTTTCACCACTGGCAATATATAATTGGTGTGTCATTGATAGGCAGTGGTCATCACAGTTACTGACAATTATATTTTTAAAATTTTTAAAAATTATAATGATAGATGAGGATTTATCCCAAGAAGAAAAAACATTATGAAGGTGTTTTGGTCATCTTAGCTTAGCTTGCCTTTTGGGAAGAAAACAAAATCTAATATTAAAAAACCAAAGAGTGTGAATAATACAATACTAGTCATGTTTAGACTTTAGAGTGCCATTTAATAAAAGAACATATTTAGAGTGTAAAATACGAGAACCCCACCATTTCTAATGTCAAAGATACAAATAATACAATAGCGCCAGATGTCATTTCACGTATATAGATTACATGCAGGTGTTACATGGTATGCATGAAGCAAAACATAGCAGCTATGCTATAGATGGTATACGTGAAGTAATACATGGTTGCTAAGCTATACATGGCAGGCAAGATGTGCGTACAGCAATATATGGTAGCAAGGCATATAGATGACAGGTGGCATGCATGGCAGGGAACTATATATCACGTAAGGCAAGATAACCACACTATAGGAAAACGTTGGTTCGCAGAGTGTCCCAGGCACTCAGCGAAGCCCCTTTTACACTTGACGAAGGCTTCACCGAGTGCCGCACTCGGCGAAGAACACTCGGTGAACCCGCTATCGATGAACAGGGGTTCGCCGAGTGCCACGTCGGCTTCGCCGAGTGCTCAACATGGCACTCGGCAAAAATAGTGCGTAACGACCGGGGCGATGTGACGGTGGCTTCGCCGAGTGCCACGCCGGGTACTTGGCAAATGGGCACGTGTTTACCGAGTGCCTTATGTGGCACTCGGTGAAGCCATGAACCTGGTAGCGCCCAGGGCGCGTCACGTGTCCGCTCGCTCGGCTGGAAAAGTGGCGCGCCCCGAGCGTTGCCTGGTTCATGGCTTTGCCGAGTGCCACGTAATGCACTCGGCAAACCTAGCTTTGGCACTTGGCGAAGGTTGCCAGAATGCACAGAATCGTGCCACGTGGCGTGATTCTGTGCGTTTGAAGGTGTTTGCCGAGTGTTTACACTCGGCAAATCCTTAATTTTTGTTTCAAAATTTTTACAAAATTCAGTACATTCGCATACACTTATACATTCACATACACATATACACAAATTCACATACACATTCACATATATATCCACATTTCATCACAAATTCATCTCAACTTCACATTTCATCCCAAATTCAACACAAAGTCATCTCAAATTCACATTTCATCCAAAATTCATCATAAATTCACATTCACAATTCACATCACAAATTCACTTTACAAGTTCACATCGCCATTCACGTTTCACAATTCACATCACATATCTTCATAAGTTCACAAAGTTGGCCAATAACAATTTACTCACAAGTGCATTACAAAGTTAGGCAACTAAAAAATTTACAACTTATAGATATCGCTGCTCCCAAGGATTCCAAGGCACCGTCGGCGTATTTGATCCCGATGCTGATGATTGAAATTGCAAAAAGAAGTTAGTTAGCACAACTGTATATAGAAAAAATGATAATTACAGGGTTAGAAACTCACATTGACACTCTGTGGAGTGTGTGGAGATGGTTGAGGTTGAGAGAGTGCAGGAGGGGTGGCGTCGGTGACGGAGGCTGAGCCATCTAACCTGAATAAGAGCCGCCCATCATTTGCGCCCAATACTACTGCATTTGGGCCATCTGTGTCTGAAAATTAGCCTGCAGGGCCTACATGACCTACATCCTGGCATCCATCTCGGTCCTTTGCCTTTTCTCTTCCTCCATCCTAGCCTCTATCTCGGTAGCACGTCTTCTCTTGGCCTCTAGCTAGGCCTACACATCATCATCGTAATGTCATTATCATTCTAATATAAAAAAGTAGAAGGCTTTGAGGATGAATGGAATACAACTAACCTGGAGCTCGGTAATGGCGCCCCATGATGTGTCTGAAAGATGGCATGTACCTGAACCTGAGCTCGAGCTCTAATCTCTCAGCTGAGAGAGAGAGAGTGGAGGTTGTGAAGTATCGAGCGCGCCGTCGCCCATCCAGTAACGGCCATGCCTCTTGCCTCCTCCAGCCTTCATGACCACCTCCCCGTCAATGTCATGCTGGACTGGCTCATAATCAGGGCCGTTAAGAGCTCTGTGTACATTGTTGTTTTTGTTTTTGTCGAGTATGAAAATTTTTGCCGAGTGTTTTTGGCTAGCACTCGGCAAAGAGTGAGTGCCCGATAGAATGCGCTCGACAAACTATTTGGCACTCGACAAATGTGTTGTTTCCTGTAGTGCATGCAATAACACGTGAGGCAATTCTGTCTTTCCAACAGAATAGATTGCAGAATTGCTCTAGATATTTGAGGACTCCAATTCACATACCAGATACATATGATCCCGGAGTTAATTTTTTTATTCCAACTCTAACTTGCATGTAATTTTTCCTCTAATTAGCTAGAGTACATAACACACAGATCAGAGAGGTCCTGGCATGCTGGGCCGTGCCTGGATCGACACGGCCCAACCAGGCCCAGTGTGCCTATGGGCCGTGCTTGGGCCTAGTTTCCGCTGCTGTGTGCCGGTCAGGCCTGGCCCACCAATTCGGCCGTGCCGTGCCAGCCCAGTCCAACTAGGCACGGAGGCCCATTAGGCCATGCCGTGCCGGCCCAGCACGGCCCAAGTCCTAGCTCTAGGGCCAACCATGAACTAGCTAGCTAGCGCTGGGAGCCATGGCATGTCAGATAGATTTGCTACATCAATCGCCACACGTATCGGCGCCCAAGCTAGCTACTATCTCCGATGGCTTTGCAATGAGCTCGCAGCTCGAGGCGGAGCCAAGAATTAAATATAGAGGGGTCAGACGTATAAGACAAATATTTATGAGGACTAGATGTATGAAACAAACATAGTAAAAACTTCAATAATTATATAGATCAACCATATATTTATATATCATGAATTTTTTATTAAATATACATGCATTAAGTTTCTGTAATTTAAAAATCTAATATTTAATTTTTTGATATACAAAATCTTGCTAAACAAAGGAAGGTTAAAGTGACTAATCTATTTCATTTCAATATTGTTATACGTGTGTGAATTGCATCAAAATTATTAACAAGTATATCCGTGTTAAACTCTATTGTTACCTAATTTTCTAATTTTCGATAGACGACCAAAAGATTAGCCGTGGTTGTTAAATTATGAAACCTAGGATTTACAGGTATATCAAGTTCATAATTTTGTAACTAATATCTCGAGATAGTTCTTTCTTGCTTAGCAAAATTAACAAAATAAAACTTTAAGGATAGATAACATATAACATCAAATTTCAATGAGTTGAATTAATTCCTAGAATCCAAAAAGTATATAAAATAAGAAGTTTTATAGCTGTTTTTACTAAACATATCGTTCAATTTTTATATTTATTGATCATCTGTATATTTAACTTTGATTAATACACAAATTAAAGCATACATCAATACATATAAAAAATATCAATAACCCTAGGGGGGCCATGGCCCCTGCTGGCCCCCCTTGGCTCTGCTACTGGTCACAGCAAACAGAGCTCGATCGATATGCATTGATGACGATTATGCGTGAATACACTACTACAAACACGCTATCATATTAGCATCGGTTAAAAACCTACCTTTAGTTTTTGTTTTCGAAATAGTATTGTCTATTAGGGACTAAAGGAGTGACACATTAGTACCGATTATTTAACCGGCACTAATAAACTTCGTTAGTATTGCTTGAAGAATCTAATCGGTAATAATTCTCGTATCTTTAGTACCAACTGAACATCTCGGCCTACTAAAAGTCAAATCTTTAATATTGGCTGGACATCTCATCCGATACTAAACATATATTTTTTAATTTTCATCGAGACTATTCTTATTTATGCAGTACAATTTTTTGTTTATTTTTACATTGTTTTTTCATTGAGTTTTATAGTTATTTTTTATTTCAGTTGGTAATCACTATAAAAGGATAAGATTTATATATAAAAGTCTTTATATACAATATTTTTACTAAATACATTATGAATTCTAACTATAAACCATAAACCATATTCTCTGTCACCGTCCTTCTTCTCTTCCTCGTCGTCGCCGTCGTCGGCCTTGTCACCGTTGCCGCCATCGTCGGCCTCATCATTCTGGACAACCCACGTAATACAAGAATTGTTGAAGGTTGAGGAAGGCATGAGTCAAACCTACATAGAAAAGAAAACCGGTAAAACTATTGCATCAAGAAACAAACTAAACAGAGAACAATAGAGAACATACCAGTCCAAGGGAACGGCGGAGAACATGATGGAAAGAGACTGTTCGTGACAGTATGTAGATAGCAAAAAACATTGATGGGTGCCCCCCTTTTAATATAGTCGTACCTTTAGTATCGGTTAAAGGTATCAGCTGGTACTAAAGGGCAGACGAACAGACGGGCGCATATACTAAAATGACACGCGCAAAACTTTATGTATAGAGTCAAACCTTTAGTACGGGTTGATCACTTCAACCGGTACTAAAGGGAAGATGAACAAATGGGCGCCATAACCAAAATGATGCGCGTAGAACTTTCAGTACAGAGTCAAACCTTTAGTATTGGCTGATATTACTACATGATACTAAAGGGCAGATGAACAGACAGGCACGGTAACCGAAACGACTCACGTGAAACTTTCAGTACAACGTCATACCTTTAGTACATGTTGATATTATTAGTCGGTACTAAAGAGCAGACAAACAGATGGGTGCAGTAACCGAAATGATGCGCATGAAACTTTTAGTACAAAGTCAAACCTTTAGTGCATATTGACATTATCAATCAATACAAAAGGGCAAACGAACAGACATGCACAATTACTGAAACGATGCGCACAACACTTTTAGTACAGAGTCATACCTTTAGTACATGTTGATATTATTAGTCGGTACTAAAGAGCAGACAAACAGATGGGTGCAGTAACTGAAATGATGCGCATGAAACTTTTAGTACAAAGTCAAACCTTTAGTGCATATTGACATTATCAATCAATACTAAAGGGCAAACGAATAGACATGCGCAATTACTGAAACGATGCGCACAACACTTTTAGTACTAGTTGACATTGTCAGTCAGTACTAAATGGCAGACGAACAGATGAACGTAGTTACTGAAATGATGTGCACAAAACTTTTAGTGCAAAGTCAAATCTTTAGTATCAGTTGATCACTTCAACCGGTACTATTGGGTAGATGAATAAACGTGCATAGTTACCAAAATGACTGTTAGTATCATGTGCTAGAGGCAACATGGAGATGTTATACGAGATATACTATGTTTATGAAATAAAGATTATTTTGTTTCTTGAAATAGAAATTATCATTGTGGATCAATGAGTACGTGACTCATTCATAAAACTCATAATATAACTATTTCTAAATGATTTCTGATCAGATATAAGTCATATATAGAATAGATATGACTGAGATCGACATACGTATTGATTGATGATCATGTCTCATGGATCATGGATATGGAGATACCAAATCAATAACATTCACGTATGTTAGAGAACATATGTTGGATAGACCCACTATAAGACACTATTGAGTTTTAAAGTGTCATCAGTAGGTCTAAGTAATGTTAATGTAATGTCCTTAGACCTGAGATCATCATGGTTATCAACATAGGTACTAGCTTACTTTGAGTCTACTAAACGCTACTTCGTAACTAGGTAGTTATAAAAGTAGTCTTCGGATATATATGAAACATATAGTGGGATGTGAGTGATTAAGATAGAAATTTTCCCTCCTTACGGGAGAGATATCTCTAGGCTCCTCAATGTAATGGATTATGGAAGTGCATAGCCATGCCGACATGATTAAGGAGTTAATCACATGTTATAATCCAATATAGAGATCGAGAGAGAGATTCACCTATTGATAGGATGACACAAGTCTCACCTTTTGCTCGATCAATATCATGTGGCAAAGGAATTTGTACATGAGAACATTACATGTTCAATCGATATGATCTTTACGTACACTTGGATTAATATGTTTTGCTAGAGGCCGCTATTAATGGAGTACTGGAAAGGAGTTTTTATATGTTAATCAAGGTATACGTGAACCTACAGAGTCACACACTTAACGGGTTATAACACTAGATTCGAATCCATTCGAATAGGATTCGAATCGGGATTAGTTTGGATAGAGATCCAAATGATTTGGATAGAGATCTAAATAGATCAGATAGATATCCGAGTAGAGTCCTGGTTGGGCCCAAGCTAGGATGACTATAAATATGATGGTGAGTGGCTCATGCAAGGTATGCCTTTGCATGTGCTAATCTATTAGCTACCACGAGCAAACTCTAGTCGCTGTTATCTTTCTGAGCCTGACCTCCACACCGACTGCCCGAGTGCTAGTACACTTCGGATCGACGTTTCGCCCCTAGACATGTGGATACTAGTAGAGGCGCTGCTTCAACTGTTGCGCTCATTGACATCGGCACCGCTGATCGGATAGACGTTGTCATCAACTCGCGGGAGATCGAACGAGGACTCTCGATCGAATCGGTGAATTCCCGACCTCGCTGATCGGCTATCTCTCGACCTCACTGACCTGCTCCCGACCGCATCGACATGCACGTGTTGGATTGGTTCGCTACTCTAATGTCTCTTCCGCTGCTCTGCACGTCAAGTGGTAACGATCTGTGGTCCCTCTCTTAGCAAGATTTCCTGGTGTGCGCGATATAAATTTTTATTTTTAGCTAGTGTAGCCTCTGTGTTCCCCAACAATGACGTCCGTGAAACTTTCAGTATGGAGTCAAACCTTTAGTACCGATTGATCACTTCAACCGGTACTAAAGGTCTCGAAAAAACTAAAAAAAATTAGCATATTATATAGGAAGCATGTGAATATAACCGTGCAAAGCCAGATTATTCATCGCTTTACATGGTTATATTGCACATGCTACATAATCTACCAGATGTGGCTTTTATGGCAATCTCAACAATCACATGCAATCACAACAACACTTACTTATTATCAAAACCGTGAGATATATCTACACACAATCATAAGTCTATCAACTGTAGAAGACATTCATATATGTATATGGATGTTGGGTTATGGAGAGGCTACGCTAGCGCTTAATTTCGTAAATTTACCCCGTTAGCTTAGGAACCATACGTGTAATGGGATCATGGATCGTTACCTCGAGCCTCGAGACGCGCTCGGGCAGCGGAAGTAGAGTCAGTGGAGCGCGTCCTCAAGCTGCTCCTCACATTTCCGTCCGTTCGTCGATGATCCGGTGATGGAGACGACACTATCCGACGATCTGGCAAACTCCGCGGAAAGAAGACATGCACCACTATTGGAGTAGTGCCTCTACGATATCCATATGTTCGGGAACAGGATAACCTCACGCCGGCGTGCTAGCACCACTCGTGAGATCTAGGGAGTGATCGCTACAATCGGGGTAGCAAGGAGAGGTGGCAGCTAGAGTTTGATCAAACCAACATCGAGCAGTAGCTTTTTTGTGCTAGCCCCTCCTTTCTTTATATAGTGCCTTGTCACGGGCCTTTAATCTGTATTAAAGCCCAACAGATCTAATCTGTTCGTCTGGACCGAAACTTTCGGTTTTAACCGGAACTTCCGAAAATAACATTCTGTATCGAATTTATTTTGACCCGAAACTTTCGGTCTAACTGGAACTTCCGGTTCGTTCAGGCAGGCCCGAAACTTCCGATCCAACCGGAACTTCCGGCTCCTCCAGAAACCGAAACTGGGGCTGACCCGGAACTTCCGGTTATAACCGGAACTTCCGGATGCTCCAGAAACCGAAACTTCCGGCTCTCAGCCAGAATTTCCGGTTCCCCCAGAATTCTCTTGGGCACAATTCCATCAATGGATACATCCCATATATTGTATAACCTACAAGGTCCTAATCTTCCAGTATGTGACATGATCTTCTTGCCATGAACTCTCTAACTGATCATCACACTGGCTTTATAAAGCTTGTCAACATAGCCATGCACAACCATAAGCCTATCGACTAATATTAATTCATGGCTATACACAGCTATTTGCACAAGCTAGATAATCTAGCAGACATGGAATATGAACCCTAGCTAACTTCATGTGAATAGAAAAGAGGATGGCTATGACAGATACTATCGAGATGGTAGCCCGTTTTATAGTCATCCATTAGGACCGGTTTAAACTACCAACTGGTATTAAAGGGGGCTCACGAATAGTCCAGCACAATTGCCAAAATAACGCATACAAGTATTAAAAGTCTTCTCTACATTAGTATCAGTCGGGTTCTAATCCCCGATCAATACTAAAAGTCTCCTCTCTAGTACCAGGTAGGAACACCACCTGATACTAGATATATTAGTACTAGTTAGGTGTCTTAGTCAGTACTAAAATTCTTTTTAGTATCAAGTGAGGACACGACCAAGTACTCCCTCCATTAGTACCGGATGGTGTTCAGCTAGTACTAAAGAGAGATTTTACTACTGGTTATAACTTCCTAACTTATTGTCTCTTTTTAACTGTTATAGGCAAAATATATTGACTCGAATTAGAATAAATATTAAAAGAAATGAATGAAAATCTACTTCTAGGTTGACAAGCACTGTCCGGCGCAGCGTGTACGTACAGGCCAGCAATGGGTGGATTCGATGCCGGGATCGATGTAACGCTAGCTAGCTGCATGCGGTCGGCTATTGCGCATACGTACTTAGCAGTAGTACTATTTCACGTCATGTGATTATAAAACTTTAGTTTAATATTATTTGAAAAGTAGAAATCATGTACTTTCTTCGTTTCATAATATAAGTCATTTGATTTTTTTTTAAAGTCAAATTTCTTCAACTTCAATAAATTTTATGAAAAGATATATACCAACAATTATAACATCAAATTAGTTTTATTAAATATATTTTAGTAGTGTATTTATTTGATATTGTCAATGTTAATATATTTTTATTTAAACTTGATTAAAATTAAAGAAGTTTGACTTTATAAAGGTCAAATAACTTATATTGTGAAGCATAGGCAGTAGATCATTAGACGACCATGTTATTATAATCTGTAACACATATTAAATTAATTTAATAAGTTGATGGAACATAACATTTTCAATTTATTACTGTAGAAAAGACTAAAATACATATTTCATATCTAAATCTTAGCTCCTGCCTATCTGAACATTTTATTTTGAGGGCATTATAATCTTTTACCAACCAAACATAATAATCTAGGCTATTAAATAAGTCACATCTTATTTTCCTCCATATTATAATATATTAGCTTATTATAATTCCAAATATAAGTTGGATTATAATAATTTTAAGTTTAAACAAACACGGCAAGATCCGAGATTGATGATGATGGATTGGCTTACTGCATGCAGTGTTGCCGGTAGCTAGCTAGCTACGGAGCATATATATTAACAAAACCGCATCTACCACTTAGTAAAGTCAGTTTTCTGGATAACTATTGGTCGACGATTAGCGGTTATCGTTCCAATTACTGTTAAACTGGATATGTAATAGTAAAGACTAGACAGTGATGCCACCACTGAAATGTTTTGAGAAAATTCTATATATGCCACTGAAAGTTCACCGGTTTTCATATATGTCACTAAAAATTTATTGTGTTCATATGTGCCATTGCTTCAGTTTTGTATCCATATATGCCATTGCCATTAGTTTCAATGTTAGTCAACGTTAATTTTTTCTAAATATCAAAACTGCCCTCAGCTCATAAAGCTAGCTAGCTTGTTTTGTTCCTGACCAGTCTCAGTTGCGCTGGATTGAATAGGTGATTGGTACGCATGTGCCGGCCAGAGCAAGTGCTAGCTGATCACGGAGCTTAAGTCATTCTTGATTTTTAGTAAGGTGAGGACAGTTTTGGTATTTAGAAAAAAACTAACATGGAAACAAAGGGAAATACATGTATGGACACAAAAAAATAAAGCCGTGACATATATAGAAACATCAAATTTTCAGTAGCATATATAAAAACTAATAAATTTTTAGTAACATATATGTAATTTTCTCAAAAGTTTTACATACAATAATATCGGGTCGAGTACCTGGGAAGGGGAGAGATAGGAAGGGAATCATTGGGGTTTGGTGATTGCTTGAATTGCCAACCCTGCCTTCATGACTGCACGCTTTATTCTTCCAAGTGGTTCCTGCCTCCATAATCCCCAAGAAGCACTTCTGAGTTGTGCCTAGGTATGAAAATGGATCGGATACGGATGGATATTAGTGATATCATATTCTTTTTCATATTTTTTTGAATTTAGATTTAGATTTGAATACTCTGGATACGGATACAGAAACGGATATTATCGGATACGAATATGGAACGGATATGAATACGGAGCGGGTGGATACGAATATGGTTATGGATATTTATCAAAAAAATTGTCTAGTAGATAATAAACATTCTCCAGATTTAGAATTTTTTTGAATTCCAAAATATTTTAAAATTTTTTACATCATTTTGTGTGAAAAATATTTCAAGCCTATGTGATATTTGCAACTTGGTTTGAGCTTAAAATTTTTTCTACACTCAAAATACAACATATCTTATTCCATATAAAATTTTTACATTTTTCTAGATCCGTTTGCTATTTTAAATTCATTAAGTATGTTTCTAGGATTTAAATTGAAATAGGTGAAATTTAAACTGCAAGTGCTTGAAATAATGAACCAAAATTTATAGAAAAATCATATTCATATTTTTGAGTCTATTTTTAGTTCTTATCCACTAAATTGAAAGAAATTTTGAAAAATCTAGGTTACGACACTCGATGGGCAACATGGTGCTTAATGGTTTTTTAATTCAAAAAAATCAAATAAAGTTTGAAAAGTACGAGACCTATCATGGTGTTATGATATGATACATAGATGTTGTGATAAAAAATTAAAAATGTTTTGAGAAAATTGTCACGTACGATGTTAAGAAAGTCAAAGATTCTTAAAGGATGAATTATAATTTAAAAAAGGAATAGGTTGGGTTTAAAAGCAAATCAATGGTTAAATCTTTGTTTGAACTTAAAGCTTTTTATACGATAAATATGCAACATAGCTTATCTTATGTAAAAATTTAGTATTTTTCTGGGTCAGTTTACTATTTGAATTCATTAAGTGTGTTTCTAGGATTTATATTGAAATAGGTCAAATTTAAAATGCAAGTGCATGAAATAATAAACCAAAATTTGTAGAAAAATCATATTCATATTTTAAAGTCTATTTGTAGGCCGTATCCACTAAATGGAAAGAAATTTTGAAAAATCTAGCTTACGACACTCAATTGGCAACGTGGAGCTTAATGGGTTTTTAATTCTAAAAAAATCAAATGAAGTCTGAAAAACACGTGACCTATTATAGTGTTATGATATGATATATTGATGCTATGATAAAAATTTAAAAATATTTCAAAAAAATTATCATGTAGGATGTTAAGAAAGCCAGAGATTCTCCAAGGACGAATTATGATTTAAAGAAAGAATGGGTTGGGTTTGAAAGCAAATCGTCAGTTAAATTCTCGTTTGAACTTGAAACTTTTTCTACAATTAAAATACAGCGTATCTCATCCCATGAAAAAATTGATATTTTTCTAAGTCAGTTAGCTATTTTGAATTAATTAATTGTGTTTTTAGGATTTAAATTGAAACAAGTCAAATTTGAACTGTAAGTGCATAAAATAATAAACC
>KE370997.1:221070-231718 GCA_000418225.1 Zizania latifolia
CAGATAGCCAGTTAGGACGACACCAAGCAAATGGACCAACTGAAGAACATCTGTCATTTTGAAAATCAAATAGATATGACTCCAGAAAGGAGGGCTCTTCTGCAAGATATCTCGGCGGGTCTATCCTCTGGGACTCACTTATATGTATGCACAATCAATCTCTCGATTGTGAACAAGAAATCGATGGTAAGTAATTTGCACATGTCATAATTGTAAACATCTATATGTTTGCACTTGCCTCGTCTAACTAGCTACCAACATATTTTATTCATAACAGTACTTTTTAAGGCAGTATTGTGAGAAGTACATCACACCTCACCTACAACAATAGACCTCACAAATCCAAGTGATAGCAGCAGGAAGCACAACAGTCCTAGTTGCATTGCATAAGTCAACAGATGGACGGTGCTACCTGATGACTGATTTTGGTCAATTTCTGCGAGCGAACGATCTAGTTATCGGCACAGTATGTGCTTTTCATTTCCACATCAATAATAGTGTACTGGAGGCTGTTATGTATGTGGTGTAATTTGTCATACAACCTTAAGCAATTAATGACTGGTAGACAGAGAGAATCACCGCAGGACACTATTCAAGCTCTTGATATCGCTCTTAGGGAATGCCCTAGTGAAAGGTCTGCAGCATAAGCTAACTTGTAAAACATGAGCTTGTGTTGCAGACCTTCCACTCGGGCATTCCCTAAGAACGATATCAAGAGCTTGGATAGTGTCTTACGGTGATTATCAATATTATGTATGTGGAGTAATTTAGCTTGTGTTTGAGTTTGTAAGAACAATATCACATTTGAAATTTATGAAAACATTTATATAAATGTGTTCTGATATTTTAAGTTAATATATGTCATATTAATTTGATTTGATATTGTCCGCGTAATATGATGTAAGCTATACAAATAAATTTAGCACATATGTGTATTTGGATATAGAATTAATACAGCGTGGTTTATATATAAAAAATAGCGTGAAATATAGAACAGTGTCGGCTCGTGATCCAAACCGGCACTGATAATAGCGTATCAGTGCCGACTGTATTATTGAACCGACACTGATACACGCGTATCAGTGTCGGTTCGGGACACGAACCAGCACTGATATTGGCGTATTAGTGCCGATTTGGTTCTGGAACCGACACTGATACTTGTTGTTAGTGCCGGTTCTAGAACCGCCGCTGACAGCCATTGACTATTAGTTCCGACTAGTCAGTGCCGGTTTAGAACCCACCATTGATAGCCATTTTGATTCGACACTAATGCCTATTCCTGTAGCAGTGAGACAAGATCAAAACTACCAATATGATGTTTGAAGTGTTATTGTATATATTTATATGCTAGCTTCACTAGTATCTATCCTACACATATACTGTAACATCCTAGGTATCCACATACCCGAGATGCCACACTAAACACTAAAAATTATCTAAGTCCAAAGTTTATTCAAAATTTCGGCAGAATTTCTCTTATAATATGGACATCCACGATAGGCAATTTATAAGATTTTATCATATCCAATCAACCACATCTTCAAAACTATAATCAAGTACCACAAACTGTCTCAAAGACAAACCATAACACGAATAATGACTCAAGGGTTTAAAAGCACAAATTAAGCTATATTACTTATTAAAACTAAGTTAAGATGTATATGTCATGCAAAGTGACGTGTGATGAATGTGCTACACCCTGACCCAAGATGCTCTTGTCACCGAGTACCTAAAAACCAAATAAAACACAAGAGTGAGTAAAGACACACAGTGCAATTGAATTAAGAAACCAGTAAAAGAATCTTCGTGTTTTGGAAAGTTAGAAGTCCAGATGTTGTAGTTCCCATTTTGGGCAGGCATGAATCAAAAACAATTGTTTCTGTCTAAAATGGATAAACTCGAATTGAAGTAGTAGTTCTCATCCTGGGCACATATGAATACCCTTTTAGCATTACCGGTAAGCCGAGCAAGCGGGGCCAGTGCTTACTCATAGGATCCTGAATGAAAAAAATAAATAATACTCCATAGCTACGCATAGTGTTTGAATTACTTGAATAGAATAAAAATCTAGAATATTGAAATACGAATGGCATCAAGAACTTCAAAACCAACTTGAAGTATAAAATCAGAAACCAAACATCGAGAGCATACACAATTACATATGGAAAATAGAGCAAACTGATTCATTCATCACAAATAAATAGTTCATCATATACCTGCCTTAACCGTAGTGATAACATGAATTTTCACTCGCTTTGTTAGAAGACTCCACACCTAAATCATAAAACAACACTTAGGAGACTATCCCGCATATAAGCTCCACTATTATTCAGTATAAAAACTCTAAAACCCGAAACATCGGACATCCCGATAAATTGCTAAAAGCGTAGATCCTTCGTTGTTTTGGACGTAACTTTCAAATCGCTAACCTAAACTTAATAAATAAATATCTTGAGCATCTACAAAAAATAACCTACAACTCTCGTGTTTAACCACATTTTAATTCTATCATTTAAATGGCATATTTTACAATTGAAAACAGGTTCAAAAACTGTCTACAATTCAGACAATGGCAGTTCACAATTTTATAGCCTCTACACCAAACATGAGAAAAAATTCAAACTTTATAGAAATGTAGACAATCATATGAGATACAAATTTATAGTTATAAACTTGTATATAAAAATCAATTAAGATAGACTAAGATTTCTGATGGTAAAACAGATAGTTGATAGAAAAACAATGATATCTCGAGTTCTAATTATCCAATCAATGCGCACTTTACCAATATGGAAAGCTTAGGAAAATCTCTACAACTTTTTATATATGCGCAAAAACTAATTCTGCTATTTATCCTCTCGAAAAATAGATCAATCTACTACTATCCAGAATTCGTCAGAAAATACACACCTAACTTTGAACATCACTTTTTCCTAAACCGTCCAACGAAAAGATACCAAATTTTACCAGATGATAAATAAAAACGATATCTACAACTCTCTAGTTATACATTTTTCCAGGAAAAATAATTTTAACTGACTAATCATCGAAATACAGAAACCCTATAAATCTGCCTGCATAGTAAACACTCAATCTGAAAATCAACGCCCAAACCCCTTCTCTAATCCTTCTTAACCATGACTTAGGGCATCAAAATCACTCTTAAATATGTGCTACAGAGAGGGATCAAGCCTTACCTAGGGTTTCCTTAGAGAAACCGATGGAGAAGATGCGAGGGAAACCTCAGGTGACGGCGTGGTGGAGGCAGCGGGGTTGGCCAGCGAGGGGAGGAGGGGCGGCCAGGGAGCAGGCGGCGGCATGGAGGGAGAAGAGGCAGTGGCGTTGGGTGGAGGAAAGAGATCAATCTGAGAACAGATTGTTTATATATATAGCCTTCCCTAATCTAACTGCCCAAATTAAATTACCTGTTACGACCTCATACGAAACCCAATTTCGACAAATAAATATAAAAATGAAACCTACTTGACGAGCACTCCGCAACCACAGAACCCGATCATCCATCGGAGTAACGGTTAAAAAGTCATATTTTTTTATACTTTTAGATTCTAGGAAAAATAAAGATTAATTTGACACACATGCACATATAGAAAGGGTATGGGTTCATATAACTTGCATACTACTTGATTTTGAAGTGCATATGTTTATAATTCCTTTATTCCTTTGATGTTTGATGTGGTATGTTGCTAATCACTTAATGCCTGATACAACATGTTACTTATTTGTTGTATTGATTCTCTGATGCGGTTGATGCCATTACTTTTGTGGGTAATTGAAATTGATGTTTCACTTGTTTTAGATGTGTGTAAATTTGTTAGCTTCTCTCCATGTTCTTAAATAATTTTTATTTAGTTATAGTGCTGTAGTAATATGTGCTTGAGTGGTGATGTTGTCAATATGTTTTATTATAGCTCCAGTATGTAGGACTCAATGTTTCTTTATGCTTGTGTGTAATGAGTGTAATATGGCTTTGCATGTTGGTTGAGTGAAGGTATTATGTAGTGTATTCCCTACAATGTTGAGTGAGATGGATGAGTCTTTGTGTTATAATTGAACCATCTATTTTTGAAGTAAATAGTTGAGTGATGGATTGATTGGCCACCATGTTGTGCACCTTAACTACTTGCTCTTGATTTTTTTCGGATGGGAGGATTGTTATGTGCCTCGTCTCGTAGCTAGAGTGGTGATATGTCAACTTGATGTTAGTACTGAATAGGGTTTTCCTATAGAGTAAAGGCAATGTTGTGCCGACCGTGGAGCCATAAATAGAGTAGAACTCAAGTGGACCTATAAGAGGATCTTAATAGATGGGTTTGGCGTTGTTTATATGGAATATTTGCTTGTTGTTGTGAAATCTAGTTTCTAAGAGTGAAAGTTGTTGATTTATATGTTGTCTTGGATGCACAATGTGTTCCTTGTGGCCGAAAGGGCTTGCTGGTTTTTTCCTTGTATGGTTTGTTTTCAGCGGTCGTAAACGCTATATTTGGACCCAAGTGGTTACATGTTAGTTTGGTTGATTGTTTGACAAAGTCTTGAATTTTGGTATGATCTGACTATGCAATGATAATTGATGTGTTAATGGTACTCTTCCCTATGTTTGCTTGGTGAACCGTTGTTTTGACCGTGTTATATTGTTTTTAATAGTGTTAATGACTAACCTAGCCCTTGGTCTTGTTTGTTAAACAAATGTACCTCAATGTTGTGGCTCTTTGCAATGGGTTGAGATGCTTGTTTATGTGTTAATGATTGTTGGTTTGCTATGGACCTAATGTGTTTGTTACTTCAAGTGTACCTTAAGATGGAATAAGGTCTAGATTGTTCTAGTATAGTAGCTAGAGGCTCCTGTTATTCGTGGTTTGCAAAAAAAAGGAGTTAACCTGGGAAGTTTGTATATATATCGTTTGCCTAGTTGAGTTGTTGACTCAAGTCTGATTGAGCTGACTAAGCAAAGTGTTGAGATGCAGTTGTGCCGCAGGGAGTACTCAATGTAATATAATTAGTTTAGCAACCAAATAAAACTTGACACACTGGTGCACAGTAGGATGGGTATCTTAGGTCATGCATTATATTTATGATTTTTTTAGAATACAAATTTGATTGTACTGTTTTTCCCTAATGTTATCAAAATTTATTGTTAATGTCATATCAATTGTCGTTCCTGCTTGATAGAACCATGCCTAGAGCGAGCGCTCGCGTAGCTGGTCGAGCTCGTGGTAGATCCTTATATAAAAAATTTACGGTTTTAGTTATTCTAGAGAGAATAGGACGAATTCGAGGGCGAATTCGATTGAAAGGGGCTAGAGTGTAATACCCAGGGTTTAATAAAAAGTATAAAAAATTATGACTTTTTAACCGTTGCTCCGATGGACGATCGGGTTTCGTGATTGCAGAGTGCTCGTCGAGTAGGTTCCATTTTATATTTATTTGTCGAAATCTTTCCTCCACCCAACGCGCAGCCGCCTCCTTCCTCCCCACCCAACGCCGTTGCCTCTTCTCCCTCCACGCCACCGCCTGCTCCCTGGCCGCCCCTCCTCCCCTCACTGGCCAGCCCCGCTGCCTCCACCACATGGACGCCACCACACCGTCGCCTGAGGTTTTTCCATATCTTCTCCATCGGTTTTGACAAATAAGTATAAAAATAGAACCTACTCGACGAGCACTCAGCAACCACGAAATCCGATCGTCCATCGGAGCAACGGTTAAAAAGTCATATTTTTTAATACTTTTTATTAAACCCTGGGTATTACATATACTACCTCTATTCTTATATAAGGCATATAATTTTTTACAGGTACAATGTTGATAATTAGTTACTTTAACTATATATTATCAACAACTATTAAGAAAATACTATATCAAAAATAGTTTCAAATATTAATCTAACGATATGACATATATAGCACTAAACTTAAATATTTTTATCTTAATTATTAGTTAGAATTTATAAATATTAACATTCATAAAAATATATATGTCTTGTATTTTGAAAGAAAAGTATTGTGAGCTTACTAGTACATATATACCATCAGACATCCATTTGAGTTACAGCTAATAAAATGTCCTCGCTAAGCTAGCCAATCGATCCAAAGCAGCAAGGATGCTCAAGAGATAAATAAGATAAAGGCATATGCACGAAGAGCATAAAGATCAACGGTGGTTTGCTTGTTTGGATCCAGAGGAGAGCGAATGAATGAAAGATGTGTAAAGATCGAGCCGGACTGGACATGCATGTTCTCACACAAGCCCCACATACTCACACAGCCACTATGCTACACACATGCATGGGAAAGCGTGCATTTGATATTTTGTATAAATTTTGAGCATTATTGGCGATTTTAGTCATGATTTATGATCGATATGGTGATATATTATTGCTATATATATTTATATACTCTCTTTACTAACTTAACAAATTTTTTATGTGTATATCGAGTTTACGATGCTATAAAAAATTTAGAGTGTAAAGTTGTTCGGTATATCTAGTTAAAAATTCGTGGCTCTACCACTCTACACATGCATGGGAAAGCGTGCATTTGATATCACATGGGATTCATATCTACGTACGTATCCATCCGTCCTCCATCCATCGATCTCTTTGTTTCCCCTACCTCTGCTGCTTTTCCAAAGCTACCATCTTCCTCCTCTCTCTCTCTCTGTCTCGTGGCTTTAGTGTGATCCTGGTAATTCACGTATGTGATGGATGTTTAGTGTTTGGGCTATATGGTCATGGTGTCTCCAGGAGAGGTCGAAATTAAGCTAGCTATGTAAGGACGAATGCAGTGGCCGGCAGATTCAAAATTTCAAATAATAATGTTATCATAAATTTGCTAACTGACGAGCATGATTTTCAATGTGACACTATTAAGATTATTAAATATAGTAAACTACTATTATTAATATTGAATTAGAAAAGAATATTTAGATCGATCAGTAAGACATTCCTGCGTTATGACAACAAACCACCGTTATATTGGATTCACCAATGGACGAAAGTATGCAGTTCCTCACTTTCGTTGTCTCAACTCGATCGATGCAATGGATGTATATGACCGTTCAAAGTTCACGCAAGGGGGTTAATTAACCTAGCTTTCGCATGTACAGCATTGCTCATACACCACTTGCATGTCGATTTGTACATGCTCTTGTTCCTAAGGCTGAACATAGCTCGCTCCATTCATGAGCAATTTGGCTTGTTCTGTTTTCCTAATAAGTTAAGTAGGTGTTTAAGCTCATTAGTATAATAAGTGAGTTTGAGGTGCTTGTGAGCTAGCTCACGAGCTTAACGAGCTCAGACCAAACAAGTAGCACGCCAATAGCCCAACAACCCAAACAGTCAGTCCAACCCACTAAAGCAACTGCCAAACCCTAGCTTGCTCTTGAGTCTTACACAACAGAGTGCACACAAAAGCAAGATGGTGACAATGATGTTGAGTCCGTGAAGTTCACAAAATGTGTAATGACAAGCAACTAGTAAGTATAGTTATCAATTATCAGTTATGCAAGTGTAGCAATATATGTGATGCTGATTCTTTTTTGCCACCAACTAGATTGTTGTGAGCATGTGACATGTGAAACTTCTTTTAAAAGTAGACAATGCAATTGAAATGTCATAACTCATAAGTTCTTGATTGCTTTATATGTTGATATTTAGCAATAGCATGTAATCTCATGATATGTCTCCATGCTTATCCAATGTTTGACAATTAATGTATCGGACTATCTGAGAGTATGAGACTCATCATTTTGTAATTTATTTAGTAGTGTCTAGTTGCTACTTGATAACTTGCTATTATAAATTTCTTACTATAGCCTATGGAATTATCATATGGAAGTATGTAACATATAACATATGTGACGGATCGATAAAATCATAGAAACAGTAATGAAACTATGAATGTTTGGATTTTGGAACCTTATGTACTTTATTTATTTCATATTTCGATGTTTGATATGTGATTATTTAAATGTTCATTATTTGATCATCTTTTAAAAAGTTAGCTCATGAGTTAAACGAGCTATCTCACGAGTTGAACCGAGCCAAGCCTCTATTCGTTATGTTAACGAGCTGAGCCAAGCTAACTCATTATACAGGCCTACTTGTTCCCAAGTGGTTTGTTGATTAATTTAATAGTTCTTCACGTGATCTTAATTTTACACACACACACACACATATTCTCAAAGAAAATCTTGATGTGAATAAATCTGTTTATATATCTAGTAGTTCATCACATGGTCTTACCTACGGATCTGTCTACCTAGAGTCACCATGTTTGCATTGCTCTGGATAACATATTAGTAGGAGATCGAAAGAGAGATCGGATCGAGACTTTGTCATATTCATCATAGAACTTGTAACTAATAAAAAATAAAAATAATTAACTTGTATCCAATTTAGAATCTTAATTACATATTTTTGAATTAGTAATAATTATGAAATATAATTTATAATAAATAAATATCCACTTGTATTTAATTCGATATGTAATAGAATATATGGGCTTTAAAAAGAGCCCACAGAGTTAAATATAGATTATCCCACAACGTAAATGGCTAAAAGCATGTATCATTTAATCAACGGACATATCTTTCTGATTAATATATGGAAACTTTATTAGAACGTCCAATTAGTGGAAAAAAAATTACATGCATCCAGTATGCACAGCAAAAACAGTGCAAACCTAGTCCCGATGCACGCCATGTGTCGCAATTTCAATCCGACGGTAGTGGCTCCGCGGCTTGTTTCTTGCTTCCACGGCTCGGGTTTCCATCATTTCTGCTACGGCTCGGGTTTCCATCGTTTCTGCTATCGCGGCTCCGTGGCCCGGGTTTCCATCGTTTCCTGCTAGCACGGCTCCGTCGGCGCAGGGATTCCATCGACCTCTCCGGGTCCAGCATGGGCGGGGCCGTCGCGTCGCCGTCGTCGACGCTGTCGTCCCTCACCACCGCGTCCAGGGCGCTGGTTATGCTGCTGTGATGCAGCCACAGCGGCAGCGTCAGCAGGTAACGTACGTGGCTTCGTCGCCGCAGATGCATGCCCATGGAACGGCGAGGGCCCTGGTTGCCCCAGCTCCGTCAAGCGACGTGTCCATCCTGAAGGAGCTCGAGAAGTAGCTTCTCGGAGACGATGACGAGGTGGGGGCGGCGATGAGCAGGAACGGCTCCGCGGTGACTGGGACCGTGTCCGACCTCGGCCACCACGTCACGGCAACTACTTTCCGAAGTGGCGGCTGCCATCGCTGACGGCAACCACTCATCTGGCCGCCCTGAAGCGCGCTGCCAACTCGCGCGGCGAGGCGGAGAAGCGGGTGGTTGCTATAATGGTGGCCACAGCAAAGATGGAATCCTGAGCCGCCAGGCCGCCACGCCGCTGCATAGCACAACACAGCACGGCGAGGGCCGAGGGCAACGACGAGAAGGAGGGGAACGGGAAGGAGATGCTGGAGGAGGAGGACGACGTCATCGATATCGAGGAGGCGGTGCCGGCGCCCGAAGCAGGGGAGGGGTTCGGGGAAGGGAGGAGACGGTCTTCTTCGGCGTCGAGCGGCTGACGGATGCGCCGGAGGCAGGAGCGGCGACGGCGAGGTGGTGGTGGCGGCGGCGGAATCAGGGCTTTGGGCATTGCGACGCTCTGGCCTCTGGGTGCGCGGAGTTTGGCGCAGGAGTGACTAGTGAGATTTGGTTGTCTGGTTGAGCCGAGGAAACGATATGAAAACTCGAGCCGCCCGAGCCGCGGAGCCGTGCTAGCAGAAAACAAGCAGCTGCCGTCGGATTAAAATGGTGACACGTGGCGTACATCGAAGCTAGGTTTGCACTGTTTTTGCTGTGCATACTGGATGCGCCTAATTTTTTTCCCAATTAGTATAAGTATATATTTATACATGTATTTCAGGGTATATATTAGGGCCTCCACATGTGTATAGTTTGAGAAATACAATTTTAGCTTTAAAAATAAGCACTCGCTATTCCAAACACAAACACGTACGTACGTGCATTTTGCTGTCATCATCTCATGCTATAAATTAAGTTTGCCTACACCTAGTATATATGCTGATGACCGATGAGATATCGCTGCAGTACTACATATTCACATAGTCACATGTGAATCAGTGAATGGCAGGGGGTAATATGGACAATTGATCTACTCCAGTACGCGTACTTAGTTCTGAGTTAGCTTGCTAGTTAGTTAATTACTTTTGAAACAAATTGATCCCCATTCTCCGGACTATCAGATTCAAAACAGATATGGATCGGAGCCCTATCAAAGATGCTGTGATCTAAAAACCGATTTGAGAAAACCTACGATATCTATAGCTATCCGCATAATCTGAAACTGAAACTCCTCAAATGGTTGATGCCAGATTGTGAAACACAATAACTATAAAATTTAAAAATAAATCAGAATACAAAATCTAAAAAATAGCAACAGTGGTCACACAGTCAATTAACTACTAGTCTCAGCTATGGATGGCCAAACGGGCCGCCCGGCACGGCCTGGCCCTGGCCCGTCAAAGCACAGCCCGTTTATTGACGGGCCGGCCCGGCACAGTTACGTAGCGGGCCGTGACGTGTCCACCAGTGGGCCAGACAGCAAGCCCAGGCATGGCACGGAGAAGATTTAGCCGTGCCGGGC
>KE370997.1:232743-244334 GCA_000418225.1 Zizania latifolia
CACCTTTTGGTGAAGACAATGATGCTGCTTTCACGTATTCGATCGATCGGGTGAATGCACACGTAATACGGCATAAGATTAATCACGAGAATATATATATAAAACATTGCTTCTCTGTCACATATGCATGCACTTACATTCACGGTCCCTACCATCTTTTGGTTTTTACCTTTGGAGGGCTTTCTCTGATGTCGGTCTAGTTGGCATGTATTGTAACGCTAATAATATTTTTACAGATTTATTACATGGTGATAGGCCCAAGTTTAGCTCTACAATCTACCTTGGTAATATAATCCTGAATTCGTGATATATATGTGTGTCACTACTTTTCTGTCGGCGGAGCAATTTTTCTGTCAGTTTTTAATAGCCAACAGGAATAAAAAAAATATGGATTGTCGGTTTATGGTTTTCCGACAGAGAAAATCATTTTTTCCGACGGATTTTCAATTGCTGACAGGAAAAATAATTTTTGTAGAAGTACGTGTTAGGTCTAATAACATATGCAATGCTTCTTTTCCTCTTGCAAGCTAGCTAGTAAGCTCCTGGGCACATTCACACGAATTACTTTCAGGTGAAGTAATGGACAGCTTATCTCTGCAGCATGGCTGAAACTGAACCAAATTATTCACGGAAATGATTGATCAGTAAGTGCTTGCTTTATTTCATCACTGATCACTCAAATCAATCGAATCGAGATCACGCTTTCTTGGGTTTTTGCATGATCTTTGCTCAGTGTACTTGATGAGCTCATTAAATTGAAATTATTAGGTGCAGTCAGCTGAGAAAGAATAGAGCTTTGGAACTGAGCTATTGATGCAAAAAGAAAAGATAAAAGGGGAAAAGGCAAAGGGAGATCTAAAGAAATCAAGCTAAAGCAAAACAATGGCATGCATAGTTTTCCTTCCAATCCATGCACATACAAAACCGGCCTCTTTAACCCTTTTGACCAAGTGAAAACCACTTTAGAAGACAGATTTCTAGCAGGTTGGCTAGCTTCTAGGACAAGGGGAAGCATCTTTAATGTAAGGTGCATGCCACCCACTTCTCTCCCATATTCTCATCATGATGCATAAAACAACTTTGTGGAAGGTACTCCCTCATTTTGAACTTGTCCACCAGATTTAAGAAATCAAGTTAAATGGCTTAGGACAATTCTAATCGAGACACTACCAAATAGTTTACATACTTACCATGTTATATAAGATATTATGCATAAATACTATATCTCCAATAATGAATGATTTCTTCAAAATAAATTCCCATCCAATCACCTAAGCTATTTTATCTCTCTTTTCCTCCTGCAATCTCCTCTTCGTCTTTGTTTGTTCTCATGTAGAGTTAGTTTCTTGCATGATAAATAATTTTCTTCTCTCCTCTCGTTAACTCTATTGTCACATTATCTTTTTCTTACATGGCACACTAATCAATGCTATGTAAACCATCATAAGCATCCTATTAGCACTGTCGTCCTTAGTTGCCCCTCTTTTATTATGTTTTGGAAAATACGAGTCATTTATTTATGAGAGATAATATTTATTTCACAAGGAGCAAAGATGGAATAAAAAATGATAAAGTGCCTAGAAGTTGTAACACGACTTATATCTTAGAAAATGTTGAGAATGCTAAAATAACTTATATAAGTAATCAAAGGGAATAACTACTACTATCGGTGGAACAAAGTTCCATTGTGATCTTCATCTTAAGCCAGTTCCTCATGTCAGAAAACCGTTTGCTATGAAAGTATGGAAATGCCTCTAGCATGTATGTAGTAACAACTCATGGCCGGCCTTGTCCTTGAATTTGCAGGAGAAATAGGGGAATTGAATTCGGGGTTTTCAGGCAATCTTTCTGATTATACATTTTACTATATGTTCTCAAAATTCCTCATTCCATAAGTTCAATCAGAACAGGGTTGCAAACTACAACATTCAGTGAAAAAAAGCAGAAAATGGGGGAATTTATGCAGGTATTTGTAGCTCTGAAGACCATTGAAGTTTATCTGTCAAATGACAACATGTATGATACAAATTAATAGATAAACTTTTCTAACTTGATACATCCAATGGCCAATCTTTTACTATCTATCGTATATCACACATTTTCTCTGCCAAGGAATGAAGTTCAGTTCCCATTACTCATCTGTAGGATGGTGTAATTTGTTTATTTTTGAAAATTGTGGTTAAATGTTTCCTCTTCTATTCCAGTCCTTACAATATGTTTTTGTGGTCTCATTTATATCCCACACAAAAATCATTTAAAAAGAAAAAAATTATTATCAAACAATGTAAGTGTTTTACCGAGTAGTCCACCTAGGGGTACTCGAGATGGTATTTAATACGACAGGGAAGCGTTGTATTCTAAGCTCTAAGATCGACTCGAGAGAATATGAGCCAATGGGTTTATACAGATTCAGGTCTCCTGAAGGATAATAGCCTTACGTCCTGTGCATTTATGGATTGTAGATTGGTTGCATACTAAACAACTTGAGAGCATATGAAAGCATGTCTCTTGGGGGTGCCTCACCCTCTTTATATAGTTAAGAGGTGTCCCGTATGGAACTAGGGCCATGACCCGAGTCGGTTTTCTAAATGTCAGGAATTATGTACCAGACTCTGGTCTGTTTCCTATTTACAATGATATCTATACATATTTGTCTCTTATACCAAATTCTAGTATTCGGTTTCTAGATATAGCGCAAAGCTTCCTTATCGGATTTGAATTCCTGTTCATGGGCCATACTAGACCGTAAAGCTAGCTAGGCCTACTCTTGATCCAGACTGATAAAGCTTATCGTGGGATACCTAGGTGTCATCACGACAAACAAGCTCCCCAAAATCATTCATGTATATTATAACTCTTCAAACATCGCCGAGCTTCAGGTTAGGCCCAAAAAAGCCCAAGCCCAAGCTAAGCCCAATGGTGAACCAAAATGGCAGATCCGAGCCCGCATGACCATGGATTTTTCGGGCTAGGCTCAGACTTTTTTGACTTTCTCAGGTTTTTTCGGTTTTTTTTGAATTATTTGGGAAATACAGGCTCAAGCCTAGCCCATGCACGACATGATAGGTTGATCACACTGTATATGATGGTATATATCATCTCATCAGATGCATATCTACTTTCTTTTCACCCGTACAATGTTCACAACAGTAAAACAGCTAAGGTAGTGTTTGATTTTGGGGCAATTATAGATCAAATATTGTCATCTATAGATTTAGAGATCTGATTATATATATTAGGTGTTTGGTTAGATGGATATGATAAGATAATTTTTTTTGTTGGATGTATACAACTTGGATGTTGATGTGACCATGATACCTATTGATGAGGACATTCACACCGTTACAAGAACATATTACTGGTTCGATTACTCGCGCTCGTGCACGTCAACTTAGCTATCAGGTGAGTTCATTCTTAAGCTTGTATCCAACTTTTTTAGACAATGGAAACACGTGCATGTTTGTTTTACTGAGGAACGATGAAGAGAGAGTCCAACACGAAAAGGAACAGGAAAGGGATTCAGATTTGGACTACGGAATGGCACCAATTTGTGACGGTTGCCATGACTTTATCCTAACTCTGATTCGGGTGTTTAAGTATAGCCTGGAAAGATTATCAAGTCTACATTCAAATAAATCTAGCCTCACATCCACATCTGATCGGAATCAATCGCCAATCGTGTTTTACTACAGAGACCTGTTATGTAAATGGTGCCGCTTCATCTTATTTTGGCCCAATGGATTGTGTATCAAGTTGAGTTCATAAAGGACGTGTTTTAGGGTTAGAAACCGACTTGTAACTGACATGGACCCCTTCAGGTCGTCCTCCCCCCTATTTATATGCCTTCGCACGTACAACCAGAAACAACAGGGTTTATATTAGATTAAAGTTAGCTACCGCTACTTTTCTGAGAACACGTGTGTTGGCTAGGCCGCCTGTTTCTCGTTATAGGACCCCAAACGTGTATCGTGAACTTATTTTTTATTTGCAATTTAGATTGCTTTTATCTTGTTCTTGCTTATTCTTCGATTGCTTGCAGGAACATACCCTCGTGGTTAGGTTGATCATTCTCTTGCTAGATTACAAACAACAGGCAGAGTTGGTGTATCGATCGCTAAGGAGCAACACAAACATCTCGTACGGTTGTAGTCGGGTCATTAACGTCGTTTCCTTCTAATCAAAGTAATCTTAACTCACCGAAAGATCGGGCCAATAAAACACACCACAACCGTTGTGATCATCAGGTGGTATTAGAGTGCCAGGTTGCTCGGTGAGAAATCCCTTGATACCAATTTTTTCTTCCTATAGTCTAGTAAACAAAAAAACAAATAGGTGAATTAGTTTTTTTCTTAATCCGAGACAATTTGAGCCTTTGCTTATACTGTTTAGTTTTCAGTCTATTGAGTTTACGATTGCTTCATTGTGTCGTGTTGCTGGTTCTAGTTTCTATGAATAGAGTTTAGAGTTCATTACACGTGATCATCACGGTTGAAGTCGCCTAATTCTGTTGGACTCGGACTCTTAGTCAAAATAGCAGGTCTGATTTTCTGGTGGCTTCTATTTCCAAGTTAAAAAAGGCAGGTGCTTCAAATAACAACCACACCTAATCAATTCTTTCCACCATAGAGAATAGCTTCCAAGTTAGAGATGCGTCAAAAAAAAGCACGTGCATATTTCAAAAAAAGCCACACTGAATCAGAGAAAAAAGGCAAGTGCATATTTCCAGAAGCCGCACTGAAAAAACAAAAAAATAAGAAAAGTCACTGTTTAGACAAAGAAAGAGGGAAAAAAACAAAAAAAGAATCAAGTTTAGAGAGAGAAAAAGGAAAAAACTGCAATTGACTACTTTGGGTTGATCCGTGATCACTTTTGTGTTGTCGGCTCACGTCTCTATTTTGGTAGGACCTAGGACCAGCACTGTACCAACATTGAATGCTTATTCAAATCACTGAGGCTAACGTGGTTTAAGTTCATCCTTTGCTATATAATTGAGCCATCCCATAGCTTCACAGATCTAACTACAGCTTGTACAACAAAGTGTTTGCCAAGGCATCGATGCATCTAATCTCCATGGTGTTTGTGGTTAAGTCGGAGTACGACGCCTCTTGCTTGCATTGGTAATAACTTGTAAGAGCTTGATACAGGCTTGAGCGAGTGTGACTTTTGTGCCTCCATAACCTTGTAGTTAATAGGAGCGTGCATATTTTTTGTGTATATTTTTTGTTTACTACTGATCATGGTAGGGATACACAAGGAGATAAGATATAGTGAAGCTCAATATCGATATCTTCACTGACACATGAGGAGGGATCAACACGATAAATATGAGGTATGCGATGATGTTCTAACTAGGATCAAATGTACAATACCTTATTTTGAAGGAAAATATGACCCTCATGCATATATCCAATAGGAGCTAGCTATAGATAGAGAATTTAGAAAGCATGACCTATCTGAGAAACAAAAGGTTATGGCTGCCTCTAGCGTCCTCATTAAAAGTGCTTCATATGATTGGAAATATCTTTGTAGGAATAATAAAGTATCTTAATCTTAGAAAGACTTAAAATGATATTTGAGAGATGCCTATGTTCCTTCATATTATGCCGACATTCTATTTAAGAAACTACAATGTTTAAAACAAGATAGCAAAAGTGTTTCTTCATACTATCATGATATGCATGCTTGTTTATTACGTTGTGGTTTAGACGAATGCGAAGAAGCTACAGAACAGAGGTTTTTACATTGGCTTAACAAAGAAATTCAAGAAATGCTTGTTCATGAAACATATAATTCTCTCTCTCAATTGTTTAAACTTGCATATGGAGCTGAAATTCAGATTGCTATTGATTTAGCAAAACTGAAAGAATCTGATTTCCTTGCTACTATTGAAAATGAGAACATTGTAGAGGAGACACCTCTTGTTGTGCCTTCTAATGCTACTGACCTTGAACAGAAAAAAGAGAGCAAGTATGCACCTACATCATCGGAGAAGGTTTTGCAATGTAATATATATGCGGAAATTAATCAAAGTGAATGTGCTCCTGATAAAATATAGTTGTCCAATATTCATGCTATTATAGAGCAACCGTTAGTGAAATCTTTTACTAAAATTCCTTTGTTACAAGATGATTTGCTTGATACTCCTTGTGATAAAGAAGAGTTGTGTGTTAATGCTTCACTTATATCCATGCTATAACTAGTGAAAGAATATGTTGTTTCTATTGTTAATGCATCAAGTGCTGATTTTAAACATGTTTTTCACATTGCTAATGAGAATGAAGAATTTAAATTGTTATCTTCTTTAAATACTTGGGGTTGTATTGAATTTGAAAATCTTTGTGAGCTAAATAGTTTAAAGGAGAAATTATATGCTAGGTCTGATTTGCTATGTCCTTCGCATGTTACTTTTCATATTATTGGCAAACATAGTCATACAGGAGTTTATTTGGTACACAAAGATTACATATGTTTAGATTTGAAACTTATCGTAGATATGCTAGAAAATAGCAAGCTAGAGAGCAATATTATTGCTAATAATATTGCGTCGAGTTTCTCTTGTTTGGACTTAAGAAAACAGGTTGATTTTTGAAGAAGGGGAGCGACTGGATCGCTCCATGTTGCTGAAATATACTTTTACAAATACACCATGTGAGAACCCTTCTTCTATAGAAGGGGAGCACAATGAGCTAAAAGAAAATCTTTTGTATGTAGAATCAACATCCTTTGTCGTTCATCCTGACAATCTGATACATTTATTCCATTGGTGTTATTCTTATTTTCTAAGGAACTTATGATATTGCATGACAAAAGTTTGTTGCATATCTTTTTATGTGCATAATTTTATGCCTAAGATCATGCTATACGTAAAGAGCTACACAAGTTAAAACTGATGACGATTTTCTGTGAAGAAGAGGAGGATGATGTGACCATGATATCTATTGATGAGGACATCCACACTATTGATACATACACACCGTTACAAGAACAGATTACTAGTCCGATTACATGCGTTTGTGCACGTCAACTCAACTATTAGGTGAGTTCATTCTTAAGCTCGTGTCCAACTTATTCAGACAATGAAAACACGTGCTTAGAAACGATGGAGAGAGAGTCCAATAGGAAAAGGAACAGGAAAGGGATTTAGATTCGGACTACAGAACAACACTAATTTGTGACGGTCGCCACGACTTCATCCTAACTCTGATTTGGGTCTTTAAGTATAGCCTGAAAAGTTTATCAAGTCTACTTTCAAATAAATTCGTCCTCACATCCATATCTGATTGGAATCAACCGCAAATCATGTTTTACTATAGAGACCTATTCTGTAAACGGTGCTGCTTCATCCAATTTTGGCCCAATGGGCTGTTTATCAAGTTGACTCCATAAAGGACGCGTCTTAGGGTTAGAAACGGACTTGTAACTAACCTAGACCCCTCCAAATCGTACGCCTTAGCACAGCCGAAAACAAATGGGTTTAGATTAGATTAAAGTTAGTTGCCGCTACTTTTCTAAGAACACGTGTGTTGGCTAGACCACCTGTTACTCGTTACAGGACCCCAACCTTGTATCATGAGTTTATTTCTTATTTGCAATTCAGATTGCTTTTATCTTGTTCTTACTTGTTCTTTGATTGCTTGCAGGAACATACCCTCGTGCTCTTGCTAGATCACAAACAACTCGCGGAGTTGTGTATCGATCGCTAAAGCACAACGCAAACATCTTGTACGGTTGTAGTCGGGTCATCAACATTATCTCCTTCTAATCGAAGTTATCTTAACTCACCAAAAGATCGGATCAATAAAACGCACCACAACTGTGGTGATCATCAGATGTGATAATCCTAAATTTAGTGGGGTACATTTTAAATAATATATATGATCTTGTTTTGTATATTAAATTGAAATGAATATAACGATATAATCGATTCACAAAATGGATAAATGGTTTAGAAGGAAAAAATAAATATTTGTAAAAAATAATCTAACCAATCAAAAGAGACATGTCATCTCATCACTTAGATGGACTCATACAGTAAAATTTTCTGAATCCCTCTATCCAGTATAAATTAAAGAAATATTCCTCTAGTTGCTCATTACATCCACCTTTGCTCTCTAGTCGAACAATTAGCTAAATAAGATGATCTGATCCTCATCCAGAGATATCTAAACAACCAAACATTATCTAATACTACCTCTATCAAGTTTGATTATCACATAAGGTTATGATGTAAAAACTAATGTAAAAATTATTTTTTCATAATCTATTTAATCTATACAAAGATTAATGCACAACTTACATAACGAAGGACATATGATATATTTTGTATGCCAAACTACTTAAAATTTATAGCTATGTAGCCACTATACAACCATGCATCAAATATTTTTCTTGCAAACTAAGCAACATACATGCCCACACATTATATCACATGCTTAGACATTGATCTATCTTGAATAGTTTATTTGTGCTTAGCAACTAATCAAACTTAGATGGATGAAGTATTACATACAACAATAACCTATATACATTCATATAAAAATAACCGGTGTACTCCAGCAAGGTAGGAGCCGGATCAGAACAGATAACTGGACAAAAGCAACATGGTACTGAAATCCTGAAGAAAGTCGGCGTACGTACGTTCGTTGACGTCCCATGCCCGAACTGTTCACGTACCTGCTAGCTGATCGATGGGGGGCTGGATAAGCAGGATGCACAAAGCCCGAGTTTGAATGAATCAATTAATGTATGATGGCTCGAGATCAGCTGCTTCTGCTGCTTCTGCTGCTGCATGCTGCTAGTGCTAGCTGGGGACGCCACCAGCCAGCCTCCCGGCTTTTGCATGGTAGCTAGCTCGATCACTTCATCCACCTAGCAGCCGGTTGCTTTTATCACTTTACTGTTTTAGTACGAGCTTTATATATATAAAGCATGCATCCAGAGTAGACATATATATATGCCAAGTTCTTGGAAGGAGTTTGAACAAGGCACTCATGTGCCAAGGTTAAGGTAGCCGATTTGGGATCCGTCACCATAAATCATCTAATATTTAGAGATTTTTTATAATTTTATAAAATTTTAAATTTGAATTTTGAACCAAACTAAACTTTTCAGTCTTACCGTTACCGAAACCGTTCAGTTACGTTAACCTACTGGCGGCTAGCTCGACGCATATATTCTTTTGACTACCGAGTATATAGTCTAGTTGTTCGATCTGATAATCTGCGCAATGATGTCGTACATCTTTATATGGTTGACCATCAAGCTAATTATTATGTTTTAGCCACTTTTTATTGCACATTCCTCTCGCGAGGAACTTGTTTTTTATGTTCAAATGCATTGTGAGAGGCGGTGTGTCCAAATCTATTCAGACAATATTAGGTAATTTCAACTTTGAATAATTTATGGCTTCTTTGGAACGGAGTAAATTAACAATATTTTCACAGCAATCAGCTGAATTGTCCCAAAAAATCCTCTAAAACCCTCTATTTCAAATGAGGCCTTAACATTTTTCTTGGCGGGGGGTAAGCGAATTAGCAAAACGAAAGGGCATTGTCATAGGAAAAAACCCTTTGTTCTGACGATGAAGTTAGGTCTACATCACTTGGATTATAAATGGCAACAAGTATAAAACCAAACAAGTAAACTCATAAAACACCATCAAACTTGTGCGCATGAAATTTATGGGTTTCAAACCATATCTGTGCCCAAACACCGGGTACCCGAAACCCGATAAGAAACTCGTAGGTTTAACGCAATAACATAAATAACGTAAACAAAAGTAGTAGCATTGTAGCATAGGAATAAGAAGTAGCAATAACGCAAGCAAATGTAGGGGTGGCTATGCGTTATGGGTTTAGGATGGGTCCAATTTTAAGAAAAAATAGAGTAAAATTTATTAATCGATTAAACCCATGGTTGCCCATAAGTTTTAATCAAACCAAACATGCATGCCTAACCTGACCCTAGTCATGTACTCCAACCCATAAAACCATGAATATAAATTTAAACTCAAACGCATATTTATTAGGTCGGATACTGCCCCACGGACAAAATTGTCTTCACTAGCATGGATTTTACTGTTGGTGCCTAGCAGTTGTGTGTAGGGTATGTGCGTAGTGTGACACGTCTGCATACGAGTCTCTTGTGTAATCGAAATATGGAAAGAAAGGGTTGCTACACCTGAGAGTGATACTGCAATAATTTTCAAGTGCTATGGCGGCCCAATATTACCAACAATCTACCAGACCAGTCACACGGCCCAGTAGAACATAACAAATCTTGCAAGGCTGGAATAATTTATGTAGCTGCTTCCAGGTAATTAAATTGGCAAAAACCTGAATGTAAGCCAAACTTGGGACATTGGATATTTATTTTCTTCCTTTCTTGATTCCACAAAGTAATAAGCAATGTGATTTGAGATTATTTATGCACTAGTTCCTGCCCTGCTCGGCGGCTCGTTCCCTAACAATATAGAGTTTCTTCTCATGAAATTTGTTACTGTTTTCTTGAATGGTTTATGCCTGTATAAATGTTTATATGAAATAATTTATGCTACATCTCATCCATCCGGCCAACACTACTGCAGAAACCATCATCAGTGTCGGGTCAAAATCGTCATCAGTTTTGGGTTTTGAATCGTCACTGATTTGTCGAAACTGATAGTTCACGACTATCAGTGGTGGTTCTAGAACCGTCACTGATAGCCACTTTCAGTGGCGGTTCGTATTACGAACCTGCACTGATACTCACTTTCAGTGTCGGTTCGTAATAGCCACTGATACTCACTTTCAGTGTTGGTTCTATTACGATCCGCCACTGAAAGTGCACAGTATACATCGAGTAATAAATGATTATTGCTCATATGATTTGTTGATTGGTCAATCAGAGATGTGGATGAGCTCCAAGTACATTCATTCATCCATTTTAACTCTATACATTCATTCAAGTATTTGATCAGAAGACGATAAAAGATAATGTTTGTTTCATTTGTTTTACAACTTCATGTACACAGAGATATTATACAACAAATTCATGTCACCACCACTTCACATACACCCAACCACAAGACTAGAGTATACATCAATACATGCACATACATGCCTTTACAATCTCTTTTTACAATACTACAGTAGAGGCCAAATTAGCCATGTGCCAAGCATATTGTGATGTCTCTGAACTTTTATCTTTTGGTCGCTACATTAACAAATTAAAGGAAGATGAGATGAGAAAGAAAAAAGTCATAAAAGATTTTCTAAAGAGAATATGTTTAAGAGATTTCGTATGTAGGATTTGATTGCTTCTTGATGTCGGCGAGCCCGCGGCTGTCCACGAACATCTTCATGTCATCTCCGGAGAACCTCTTCTCTTCTTCATCTTCTCTATGCTAACCATGGTCACCGGCTTCTTCGCTGATGCTTCTCTTCTCTACAACAAGGAGCAAAAGGTGTCAGATATTAAAAACAGATGTAGCAAGTGAAGGGAAGAAGAAGAAGAAAAAGAAGAAGAGAGAGGGCTGTGCGTGAGCAGTGAGCAATGACCTCATGGGATGAGTGAAGTATATATACAAGTGAGAGTAGCTATCAGTGTCGGTT
>KE370997.1:244344-255522 GCA_000418225.1 Zizania latifolia
CGAACCGCCACTAAAAGTGCACAGTATACATCGAGTAATAAGTGGTTATTGCTTACATGATTTGTTGATTGGTCAATCAGAGATGTGGATGAGCTCCAAGTACATTCATTCATCCATTTTAACTCTATACATTCATTTAAGGATTTGATCAGAAGATAATAAAAGATGATATTTGTTTCATTTGTTTTACAACTTCATATACACAGAGATATTATGCAACAAATTCATGTCACCATCACTTCACATACAACCAACCACAAGACTAGAGTATACATCAATACATGCACATACATGCCTTTACAATCTCTTTTTACAATACTAAAGTAGAGGCCAAATTAGCCATGTGCCATGCATATTGTGATGTCTCTGAGCTTTTATCTTTTGGTCGCTACATCAACAAATTAAAGGAAGATGAGATGAGAAAGAAAAAAGCCATAAAAGATTTTCTAAAGAGAATATGTTTAAGAGATTTTGTATGTAGGATTTGATTGCTTCTTGATGTCAGTGAGCCCGCGACTATCCACGAACATCTTCATGTCATCTCCGGAGAACCTCTTCTCTTCTTCATCTTCTCTATGCTAACCATGGTCACCGGCTTCTTCTCCGATGCTTCTCTTCTCTAGAACAAGGAGTAGAAAGTGTCAGATATTAAAAACAGAAGTAGCAAGTGAAGGGAAGAAGAAGAAAAAGAAGAAGAAGAGAGAGGGATATGCGTGAGCAGTGAGCAATGACCTCATGGGATGAGTGGTGTATATATATAGGTGAGAGTAGCTATCAGTGCCGGTACATAATAGAACCACCAATGATAGTGATGATAGTGTCACTATCAATGAAAGTTCATAACAGAACCGTCACTGATAGTGTCACTGAGAGTATCAATGGCGGTTCTATTATGAACCACCACGAACAGTGTCCATGAACCGACGGTAATAGTGAAATTCAAAAACTTAATGTCTTCGTGTTTATGAACCGACAGTGATACACATTTAGTGTCAGCTCAAGCACAACCGACACTAAAGTACCGCTATTTATAAGATGTTTTGTGGTAGTTCAAGGGTCACCGAGGCTGTCTTAATTATTTTTTTAATAACATATAGTAGGGATGACAATTTTGTATAAAGTACGGGTACTGATCCAATGGACATAGGTTTGTGTTCAATTTTATGCCAACGAAGAATTTACGGGTTCAAGTATCCAAATATGGTTAGTTTGGATGCGGATTTAGTTTTTCACCCATGGACGTCTGTGGGTTTACCCGATTAATAATATACCGCTTATTTTGGCCCAAAGAAACATACCCTAATTAAAAATACATACTGTTGGAATAGTCCCACATTGATTATGGGGAATAATTGATCTAACTAAATAGTGGGTAGTCCCTCACCTTTAGGGCTAACTTTGGAGGCGTAGATAAGGCTCCTTCTGATGTTGGTCGAAGGCTAGCTGACAAATGGTATCAGAGCCTAATCAACAATCTCCAGCGTCCGTTTAGTGAGACCATGTGGTCGGTCTGATAGTGCACTAAGGTGGTAAGGGCTATTAGACTATGCAGTGCGGTAAGGCTAAAAAGACACCAATGTATGATGTGGAGATTGTTGCAATAGTCCTATATATTGGTTGTGGGGAGAGAGTTGATCTCCTTTGGACCACACTATGATTTAGGATATAACTTCAGGCCTTCAAGGTCTGCCATACCAGCAACAAAAAGGGTATTAGTGATGTGGCAAGAAAAGTAGTTGTAAGTCACTTCAATGCTCATTTTCAATCTTTTCCACTATACTAGTAAGCTATTATTAAATCCTTGAATGTTACATACTACTTTGGAAACCATGCAGACAACACCTATTTTTGCTGGGCAGGCATCAATGCCTAGAGTTGACATTGTTTTCAATGTCCTCTCCCAAAATAGTTCAAACAACACTTTTTTTGAAGAATGCTGGTATATGGATCAGCTCCACAAATCCTAGGACATTGAGTGATCAATCACTTCGTGAAGAGCTTACAGCTGAAAAATATAGTGTAGCTATTCTCCATCAAGAAGTAGATGATCTGAAGAAGTGTGAAGCTACCGAGAAAGAGCTGGCAAAGACCTGAAGGGAGCTTGAGGAGTTCAAGAAGCAATAGAAATAGAACAATCTGCTCCTTCGATGTATCTTAAACTTGTATGTAGTTGGTAACTCCTATCGGTCTTGAACTCCTATGGATGTGGAACAAATGTCTGTATGGGGAACTTCATGTCATGTGGTTCTATATGATATTTTCGTGTCTAGATGTGGAAGAGAACAATCTATTATTGATGTGCAACTTGAATGTGTTGTATTTTTCATGTTATATAGTTATGTAGTTGAAATGTGTTATGTGGTTTAGAATGCTTTTGTTATATGTGGTTGAATCAATCCCGTGAAATCTGTTTTGCTTCTGCTAGAGAACCACAACTGGCATCAGAGTAGGATCTAGCATTCTCATGATCTTTTATTTTCCCTAACATATTTAGCATTACACTACTAGAGAAGTGGTCTTTCATCCACCCTATTAAGTACCCATTCTAACTGGAGTCGGTACCGAAAGTCATCTGCAACGGTCAGAAAAGAGAGAGAACGTCGTGGGTAGACACAATCGGTACTAATAAAGAGTTTTAGTACTGGGTCGGGAGACCACCTAGTACTAAACTTATCAGTACCGATTAGGATACCCACCTGATACTAAAAGCCTACGCATTAGTACTGGGTCGACACACCAACCGATGCTAATAACTTTAGCACCGGGTGATATCCCAAACCGGCACTAAATCTTTCTCCTAATGTATCCGATATCCCCAAAAATCTCCTATTCCTCATTTCTGCCTCTGTTCTTTAGTTCTTCTTCCACCCGTGCGACTAGTTTAGGGTTTAGGGTTTAGCCCAGCCAATCGCTCATTGGCTTTCTAGATCATACAACGACATGGCAAGCCTCCCAAGTAGTGCCGCCGAACATCGTGCTTCTAGCAGTAGGCTGGCTGCCACCAGGGTATGTTATTTTCCTTATTTTTTGGCTATTTTAGGGTTGATTGAACACTGCATTATGAGATGTTGTTATATTACCGATCTGTACTGCAAATGCTATGTATAGATATAGTCATCTCTGTCAATAATCTTAGTACTGCAATGCACATGTTATTAATTCTATTTCTGTGCCAGTCGACTAGTACGCCTCACTCAAATATGCAATGGAAATATTGCATCTTTAGTACCGGTTATGCAATGCATCTTAGTTTAATTTACAAATGCAAGTGACATAACGCAGATGAATATGCAATATGGATTAGTTCGTCAACTTTTGTATAATCTCAAGTGAAATTGGTTTGATAATTGCCTATTTTAGGTGCCGGCTTATGAGTCGAGGGATTGCCTTTTGAAAATTGGTCATTGGCGAAAGTGTCACATCGTATGTATATACATTGCATTTTTCTATTTATGTGGTAATAAAATCATAACAAACTAATGTGATGTTTTCTCACTGTTCTAGTTTCTACCAAAAAGTTTCGACAATCTCCATAACATGCATGAGGGTGACACTCTTGAGATATCAATAAGAGATGGCTACACAAATATGATCGATGCTGAAAAATATAGAAGCACCTTTTGCATGTGTAAAGGGTGGTATGAATTTTATTGTCGAGTCCGTCTAGTATAAGGGGACTATGTGGTACTAATAATGGGTTCCCCGCTGTCCGCCAGGGTTACCCTTTTCAATAATTTTGGCGAAGAGAAAGCCCCACCAACTATAAGAGTGGATTCAAATGATAGCGGTATATATAACGAACTCACATTAATTATTATACATACATACCTATTTTGAATATGTACTTATCAGCTTTTTTATAATGGCAGATAACGTTATTGGATCTACACGGCCAGCTGAGAAGAAGGGGAAACAAAAATCCAGAGAAGCAGGCAACATCGACCAACTGAACACCATCTGTTTTTTAGCAATCTAATAGATCTAACGGCCGAAAGGAAGGATCACCTTCAAGCCATCTTGGCTACGACATCCTCTGGTACTTAATTGTACATCTGCACAATCAATCCATCAGCCATCAAGAAAAAAAGATGGTAAACACTTTGTACATGTCACAATTGCAAATATATATACCTAGCTATATGCAATTGACTCAGCTAACTAGCTACCAGAACATTTAGTTGTAATAGTACTTTTGAAGGAAGTATTATGAGAAATACGTCACACCTCACCTACACTAACAGACCATAGAGATTCAAGTGACATCAGCAGGAGGCACACTAGTCCCAATTGCAGTGCACAAATCCACAAATGGGCGCTGTTACCTAACAGCTGGTTTTGGCCATTTTCTGCAAGCACATGAGATAGTTGTCAGCATAATTTGCACTTTTCATTTCTACATTAGCAATGGTGCACTGGAGACAACTATGTATATACTTTAGATTAGAACAATATCTTTTATGTGCTGTAAATTATTGGTACATACTGTGATTGGCTAAAATGAAACCATCTTGTGTCGCTCGTCGGTGGACATCTGAAGTGAAATGAAATGAAATTAATTATGACCAAATTTCAAGTGAAATAAAATCCAAATTATTGTCAAAACATCAATTGAAATAAAATCCAACTTAGTTGACTAGAATTTCAATTGAAATAAAATCCAAATTAATTGTGAAGAATTTCAATTGAAATGAAATCCAACTTAGTTGACTAGAATTTCAATTGAAATGAAATCCAACTTAGTTGACTAGAATTTCAATTGAAATGGAATCCAACTTAGTTGATTAGAATTTCAATTGAAATAGAATCCAACTTAGTTGACTAGATTTTTAATTGAAATAAAATCCAACTTAGTTGACTAGAATTTCAATTGAAATTCAAATTATTGTGAAAATGTCAATTGAAATGAAACCCAACTTGGTTGACTAGAATTTCAATTGAAATAAAATCCAAATTAGCTGTGAAGAATTTCAATTGAAATAGAAGCCAAATTAGTTGTGAAGAATTTCAATTAAAATGAAATCCAACCTAGTTGACTAGAATTCAATTGAAATGAAATCAAACTTAGTTGACTAGAATTTTAATTGAAATGAAATACAAATTAGTTGTGAAGAATTTCAATTGAAATAAAATCCAACTTAGTTGACTAGAATTTCAATTGAAATGAAATCCAACTTAGTTGACTACAATTTCAATTGAAATGAAATCCAAATTAGTTATGAAGAATTTCAATTGAAATGAAATCCAAATTAGTTGTGAAGAATTTCAGTTGAAAGAAAATCCAAATTATTTGTGAAGAATATCAATTGAAATAAAATCCAACTTAGTTGACTAGAATTTCTATTGCAATAAAATCCAACTTAGTTGACTAGAATTTCTATTGCAATTAAATCCAACTTAGTTGACTAGAATTTTAATTAAAATGAAATCCAACCTAGTTGACTAGAATTTCTATAGAAATTGAAATGAAATATGTGTTTTTTTTCATAATCATGTATCTTCAGTACCGATGTTATTTATAGCCTGGCACTAAAGGTATTTCTAGTGCCGGGTAACAAAGAAAATCGGTACTAAAGATTCTAAATCATTGCTTCACTGATACACGCAAACGCGCTCAGCCGTGCGCGCTGACGGACGATGGAACTGCTTCGTTCAGTCCTAAGGTGACGGTTTATTTTCCGTGACAACCGTACTACTTCTTTTCCCCAGCGACTCGCTATCAATACTGCTATCAAAATGGTTTTGTGCTTTGGGGCATGGAGTTGGGAGTCGGGCATTGGACCGCCACGCGACATGCAAGATGTTGTAGAGCCTATTGTCGAGACACCAGCCCCACGTCGGTCGGAGAGGTTGAGTCATGCGCCCGAGTGGTTAGTGTTTTTGATCACTGGGCAGCGCGACATATTATTGTTGGACAATGATGAACCTAAGACCTATTTGGATGCGGTGATGGGACCAGACTCTAAGAAATGGTTTGGAGTCATAAGATCTGAGTTAGAATCCATGCGAGAGAATCAAGTTTGGAACTTTGTCGATCCACCTGATAGTGTAAAAACTATCGAGTGTAAATGGATTTTTAAGAAAAAGATAGACGTTGATGGAAATGTTCACATCTATAAGGCACGATTGGTAGCGAAAGGTTTTAGGCAGATTCTAGGTGTTGATTATGATGAAATGTTTTCGCCCATCGCTATGTTAAAGTCTATCCGGATCATCCTAGCAATTGCCGCATTTTGTGACTATGAGATATGACAAATGAATGTCAAGACGGCTTTCCTTAATGGAAACCTAAGTGAGGATGTGTACATTGTAGGGACATGGGGAGGCTACGCTAGCCAGCAAATTTTAATTTTTAACCCCGTTGGCCCAGGAACCCATGCGCGTGAGGGATCATGGATCGTTACCTTCTAACGCGAGACGCGCTAGTGCAGCGGAAGAAGATTTGGAGAAGCGCGTCCTCGCTCGTTTCCTTCTTGCCTCGCCGTTCGCCGGCGACCAAGTCGATGAAGTCCAGCGATCTTCGCACGAAGAAAATGACGAGTGCTGCTATTCAAGCAGCACCTCCAAGAAGTCCACACGTACAAGGATGGAAACACTCCACGCCGGCGTGCTAGCACCACTCGTAAAGTTTCTAGGGTTTGATCACAACCTTTGTGATTACTTGGGAGAGAGGAGAGGTGGCGGCTAGGGCTAGGGTAGAGGAAAAGCAGCCGCCCCTTGCGTGCCACCCTCTCCTCCTTTATATAGTGCCCAGCATGGGCCTTTTAATCCAGATTAAAAGCCCAACAGATCTAATCTGCGCACCCCGGAACTTTCGGTTACAGCCGGAACTTTCGGTCATCGGAACTTCCGGATCCTATCCGGAACTTCTGAAATTACCCTTCTGTATCGAATTAATTTGGGTCCGGAACTTCTGGTTACAGCCGGAACTTCCGAAACAGACCTTCTGTATCGAATTAATTCCGACCCGGAACTTCCGACTCCAGTCGGAACTTCCGAAACAGACCTTCTGTATCGAATTAATTCCGACCCGGAACTTCCGGTTACAACCGGAACTTCCGGTTCGTCCAGAAAACTAAATTTAGGGGCTGGCCCGGAACTTCCGGATACTCCAGAACTCCGGAACTTCCGGCTATAGCCGGAACTTCCTATTCCCCTAGAGATTTTTTTTGGGCACAATTCCATCATACATGACACAATCTGAAGGTCTTGATGATCCAGAGAATGCTGCAAAAGTTTGCAAGCTGCAAAGGTCCATTTATGGGCTGAAGCAGGCATCTTGGAGTTGGAACCTTTATTTTGATGAGGTAGTCAAAGGGTTTGGCTTCATCAAGAACGAAGAAGAGCCTTATGTTTACAAAAAGGCTAGTGGGAGCTCACTTGTGTTTCTGGTCTTATATGTAGATGACATATTATTGATCGGAAATGATATTTCTATGTTAGGTGCTGTCAAGTCTTCATTAAGAAAAAGCTTCTCAATAAAAGATCTTAGAGAGACAGCATACATTTTGGGCATAAAGATCTATAGAGATAGATCAAAAAGGGTAATTAGATTAAGCCAAAGCATGTACATTGACAAGGTATTAAAATGGTTCAATATGCAGAATTCTAAGAAAGGTTTTTTGCCAATGTCACATGGTATTTCTCTCAGCAAGAGTCAATGTCCTTCGACACTTGATGAGCTGGAGAAGATGAGTGTGATCCGGTATACCTCCGTAATCGGATCCATCATGTATGCCATGCTTTGTACGTGCCCAGATGTTTCTTATGCTCTAAGTATTACGAGCAGATACCAGTCAAACCCGGGTGAAAGTCACTAGGCGGTAGTAAAGAGTATCCTTAAGTACTTGAGAAGAACTGAGGATATGTTCCTAGTGTATGGAGGTGACGAGGAGCTTGTTGTAAGTGTTTACACCGATGCTAGCTTCCAAACCAATAAGGACGATTCACGATCACAATTTATTTTTGTGTTCTGCCTCAATGGAGGCACAGTGAGTTGGAAGAGTTCCAAGCAAGAAACGGTTGTAGATTCAACAACAGAGGCCGAGTATATTGCAGCTTCGGAAGCTACGAAGGAGGCAGTTTGGATCAGAAAGTTTGTTTCTGAGTTAGGTGTTGCCCCTAGTGCGTCCAGTCCAATGGACCTCTATTGTGATAATAGTGGTGCCATTGCTCAAGCCAAGGAGCCTAGGTCACACCAGAAGTCCAAGCACATACTGCGGCGCTATCACCTGATCCGTGAGATTATAGATAAAGGTGATGTGAATATATGCAAGGTGCACACGGATTTAAACATAGCCGATCCGTTGACAAAGCCTCTCTCACTGCCCAGGCATGAGGGGCACTTGAGCTCTATGGGTATTAGATACTTGCGTGAGTGAGTCTAGTGTATGTGAGAGGAAGCGTCTTGTCTATGTTGATGAACATTTGGATAATTGGTTATCTTGTTCCTTGAATAAATATCTTTTATATTGATCAGCAAGTTGATGACTTGTTTGTGAGACTCTTTGTGTTATGATGTTGTTCTAAACGATCCCTAATCTAATATCATCATATGGGACAGTGATGATTCATAGATTAGCACATCTATCTGATTGATGATCATGTTTCACAGATCATAGACATAGAGATGTCAAATCAGTGACGTGGACTCATGTTAGTGAACATGGAGTTGGATAGACCCACCTTGAGATACTACTGGGATTGTTATTTTAAAAGTGCCATCAGTTGTCATCTCAAATGGTGTACCTACAGAATCCTTAGACCTAAGATCATCATTGATTCTAGAATGTGTAGTAGCACACTTATGGCTTCCAAACGCTATTCCGTAACAGGGTAGTTATAAAGGATGCTTTCGGGTGTGTCACAAAACATGTCGTGGGATGTGAGCGGTCAAGATGGGATTTACCCCTCCTACATAACGGGAGAGACGTCTCTGGGCCCCTCGAGGTAGTCGGATTGGAAAGTGCATGGCCATGCCACTATGATCAAAGAGTTAATCATGATTGAATCCACTACTTGATCGAGTGAAGTGTCGAGCTATCAACAACGGTGGCACGAATCTCGCCTTAAGTTTGACTGATGTCGTGTGGTAAAGCGTTTGGTGCGTGAGTATATCAAGGTTTAGACAGTATGATTTTGACTTTGTATGCTTTCGGGGGTCAATATGTGCTGCTAGGTATAGCTATTGATCGACGATCTAGGAAAGGTTTCCGGGTAGCGGCCGTTTGCATATGAACCTATCGGGTCGCACGCTTAAGGGGATTGGATTTGAAAGCTTGCAAGAATTGGCTCTTGTGCAAGTGGGAGATTGATGGAATTGTGCCCGAGAGAATTCTGGGAGAATCGGAAGTTCCGGCTGAGGGCCGGAAGTTCCGGGTTCTGGAGCATCCGAAAGTTCCGGTTGGACCGGAATTTCCTGGCCAGCCCCAGTTTTGGTTTTCTGGAGGAGCCGGAAGTTCCGGTTGGACCGGAAGTTTCGGTTAGATCGGAAGTTCCGGGTCGAAATAAATTCGATATAGAAGGTTATTTTTGAAAGTTCCGGTTAGAACCGGAAGTTTTGCTCCAAGTGAACATATTAGATCTGTTGGGCTTTAATATAGATTAAAGGCCCATGACAGGGCACTATATAAAGAGAGGTGGGACAAGCACGAAAAGGTTGCTGGTTGTTGTTGCCATTGCTGCTATTGCTCCTGGTTGTTGCTACCATTGCTGCTATTTCTCCTCGATTGCAAAGCGTTGTGATCGATCTCCCCAGATCTCGCGAGTGGTGCTAGCACGCCAGCGCGAGGTGATCCTATCCCTGGACGTGTGGATACCATGGAGGCACTACTCCAATAGTGATGCTCGTCGTCTTCTTTCCGTGGAGTTCGTCGGATCGTGGGATCGCGTCATCTTCATCGCCAGATCGCCGATGAACGAACGAAGCCGGGAGGAGCAGGTCGAGGACGTGTTTCATCGATTCTACTTCCGCTGCCCGAGCACGAAGTACTGCTGCGTACGTCCGTTGAGATCAAACAAAAGATGGCTGCCTATATGCTCGCCCTCCTTGAGTACAGCCACGAGAATACCACAACAGAGCTCGCGTTGCGGCTTATAATACTGGTGGAAGGTGAGGCGGCGGACAAGGCAGCCTCCATCGTCGGTGGCGTGCGGCGGCACAGGGGGTTCATCACCAATGAGTATTGCTGGCATCTTCGTGAATGCTCGGTTATCAGGGTCTGTCGGGCAGTAGGCGGGTGGTGGGATCTTGAACCCAGCATGGCAATGATGCCGCACATCTGCATGAACAGCGCTGGTGGCTGCGGTGATTGAGAAAACCCTTGGCTTCTGAAGGTGCTCTCCTTGTGCAGCGAGGATTACATAATCAAGTACTAGTGCCATCTATTCTTCTCGCGTCTGTCAGCATTGCCCTATTATCGTTAAACTGTTGTATTTAATTAGCTATTATATAGTTTGGAATTTTGTATTACCCATTGTTTAAATGAAGTGGAGCAGTATTATATTCAACTTAATGAACTCTATTATTCTGTGAAATACGGATTATACGGTGTATGTGATCGATCATCAGAAGATTCAATTCAAGTTCATTTTACAAATTTTAGTTTGGAAAAATAAATCCAAAAACTTTATACAATGACGATCACTACAGTCGCTCGCATCTGTAATGTAGTTTCACTTCTGTCTGTAATGGAGCAGTTGGCCAAAATATGGTGTGCGTCTCCTCATTGTCTGTAACGATCCAAATTTAGTACCGATTTATAATGTGAACCGGTACTAAAATGCGATGTTTCCCGCCTGCATCTCTTTGGAACCTGAGCCCGTCGTATTTTAGTATCGGTTTGTCTTGGCAACCGGTACTAAAGACACGACTATATAAGGAGGTACATGTACTCCGTTGTTTCATGTACTATTTTCACACCATCTTCTTATTTGCCAACTTGCCGTCCATTGTTCTTTTGCTTCGGCAAGTCCGATCCGCTCTCGTCTTGTTCTGTTGTTCGTCTTTAGCCCTATATTTTGTTCGTCTAACGTTTTGTTTCTATGTTCAGTCATGTCGTTTCGCTCCACATCGTCTTCGTGGTCATGGACGTCCAAGGAAGACTTCTCGATGACCACGAACGACTCGTACATTGCGCGGGTCATGCAGGCCTAGGAGGATTCAAAGGATGCTAGGGTCCT
>KE370997.1:348099-363687 GCA_000418225.1 Zizania latifolia
TTGCCACGCCACCGCCGCGCCACCCCCGTGCCACCCCCCGCTCCACCACCATGTCACCCGCTGCTGCGCGGCCTGCTACCACGCCCCTCGTTCCACCACCGCGCTGCTTTCGCTCTGTGGCCGAGTCATGCTGCCCGCTACCATGTCGCCCCCCGCTACGCCGCTTACGCATCATGGTCGTGCCATGCCGCTCATTGTCACACCGCCCCCGCTCCGTTGCCGTGCCGCTTCCACTCCGTAGCCGCGCCATGCCGTCCGCTGCCACCCCCGATGCAGCGCCGCCCACACGACGTGAAGTGGAGGCAGGAACAAGGAATAGAGAAAGAAAAAGGGAAAGGAAGAAGAGAAATGGAGGAAAGGAAAGGAGAAAAAAAAAGAAAAAAGAAGAGAAAATGTTTTCTGAAGTTTTAGATTATTGCAAGATTTTTAAGGTTAAAAATCCAACATTTCAACTAGGATTTAAAAATTCTTTTGAAAGTTTTTTAAATTTAATAAAATTCTTAATCTGGAGTACATTCTAATAAAAGGATATCTTATTTTATTTATATATGTAAAATTACCATCACATGAAAATTCTAATCAATTAAATTTTTGCTAGTTAAATCATAGGAAAATTCATCACCCAGAATCCAAACCAGATAAAATTACAGCAACCTCTCATGCTCAAAAGCTAAAAAAATTTAAAAAATCCAACGACACTAATCGCTAGATTTAGAGTAATACCAAACATGCATGCCCTAACACACATAACATGTGCTTATCTCAGCTGATACGCTCCATTGATTCGCAAGCGAGGACATGGACGCACCTGCTGATCCCGATGGAGATCGCTGCCGACTTGCCGAGGGAGGAGAGAGGAGACCTTGACTCTTTGGGTCTCGGCCTCCCACGTGAGAGAAGAGAAAGCCAGCTGCCTCCAGCTTGGTTCACTCCATTTTATTCGCTTTCCTGGGTCAAGTCAAGGGTGGGACACTAGCGGGGGTAGCGTGTGGCGATGTCATGGGCTCACGGCTAGAACAGCCTAGAGAGAAAGGAATGCAAGACAAATCTAGGTGCTTGCTTAAGCCCATAGAGCGCATTTTAGAGCTTAAACACTTGATTTGGATATTTTGAATCTTCAAAGCCTGATGGTTGCTCCACATATACCAACTCAGTGATTGGACCATTCAGGAAGGTGCTTTTCATGTCTATTTGGTGAAGCTTGAAATCATGGTGAGTAGCAAAGGCTAATAATATACGAATAGACTTTAGCCTAGCAACAAGTGCATATGTCTTACCAAAATCCAAACCTTCGATTTGTGTGAAGCATTGTGCCACCAACATAGCTTTATTCCTCACGACCACGCCGTGCTCATCTTGTCTGTTGTAGAAGACCCATTTGGTGCCGATTACATTCTGCTTTGGTCTTTTCACCAATGTCTAAACTTCATTTCTTTTAAAGTTGTTGAGCTCTTCTTGCATGGCCATCACCCAATCCGCATCCTCAAGAGCTTCTTCCACCTTTACAGATTCTAAAGAAGACACAAAATAGTAGCATTCACAAAAGTTAGCTAAACGTGAACGAGTGGTTACTTCCCTTCGTAGATCACCAATAATGTTGTCCACGGGATGATCTCTTTGGATGCCTTGATGAATTCTTTGGTGTTGAACTGGTGGTTGATCAACTTTTTCTTGAACTTCTTGTTCCTTGTCTACCACCTCCTGCTCTTGAGTTTCTTGTGTTTTACTTTCTTCTACTTGTGATTATTGTTGATCCATTGACAGGCACTACACAATATATCTTTCTCAAATACAACATTTGTTAGACCTAGGATGTGTTCCTCTTTAAGAAGTTTTGACAAATTCCTCATTCCAACATGAGCTAGTCGGTGATGCCATAACCAACCCATGCTAGTCTTAGCCACTAGACAAGTTTTAGGTTCCACTTTATCTAGATCAAAATTAACTAAATAAAGTTTTCCAAAAGGCTACGGAATTATCATTACTTCTTAAAATGGTCACACCCTCATTAGTAAAAAGATATTTATAATTGATTTCACATAATTGAGATATTAAAAGCAAGTTATAACTTAAATACTCAACTAGTAAAACATTAGAAATAGTATTACCATTTGAGATATAAATTTTACCTATTCACATTACCTTTCCTTTTCTATTGTCACCAAATACAATAGATTCATGGTTACCTTGATTTGGCTCAAATGAAATGAACATACTCTTTTCTCTGGTCATGTAATTGGCACATCCACTATCCATTATCCAACTAGATCCACCAGAGGAGTATTCCTACAAAAAAGATTAGTTCTTGGTTTTAGGTATCCAAACTTTTTTGGGTCTTCCAATGTTAGTCACAAGAATCTTAGGAATCCAAATGTATCTCAATGGTTTTTTATTTTTACTACTGTGGTTTCTCCTAATAAGATATGGTACATAAAAGGTAGCTTGCGAAGCAAAGGGCTTGTTGATCTTCTTTGAACTTTGTTCTTCCTTTACAAACTTGACAATCTCCTTATCTTTGTACTTTCTTCTTGTATTTACCTTGCTTTCATTTGAATGAAAGCCAAGACTTCTTTTCTTAACATTATTTTGGGTGTTGAGTGTCTTGTATAAGATATCCTTTGTCTCGTTAGCTTTCATGCACCCATAGCTTACCAAGATGCCAAGCCTTTCATTTTTCTTTCTCAAGACTTCAATTTTCTTTATGTTAGTCTCATAAGACTTCAATTTTCTTTATGTTAGTCTCATAAGCAGTAATATGAAGATTATAATATTTAGCACAACCATTGCTCGTAGACATAACAGAAGAAATAGAAATAGGGTGAGTCATTAGAGACTCAACTCTCTCTTCAAGGTTCTTATTGTTCTCTTCAAGAACGACAAGCTCATTTTTAAGAGTTTTGAGTTTATCCTCTAATTTCTCCTTAGACTCATTTACTAAACAAGATTGTTTAGTCAACTTGTCTATCTTTTTTCTTTTTCTTAGCAAGAAGCCTTTCTAGTTCAAGATTGCTCTCCTTCTCATTAATGAGAAGGTCCTATTGTTTTTCTAAAGTTATTTCTTGCGTCTCTATTGTTTCCGTAAGCTCTTTAAATTTTGATAAAACTTGCTTCTTCATACTTTTAAACATGTCATCATCATTAGAATTACTATGATCATCTTCATTTAAGACTTTAGCCATCATAGTTACCTTCTTGCTCTTAGCCATGAAGCACTTGGGGGAGATGATGTCACCGTCGCTCGACTCTCCAAACAGTGAAGGCTTCGGAGCCACAATATTAGCGATGGTGACGGTGGCAACTCCCCTCTTGCTAGAGTTAGAGTTCGACTCAGACTCGGAATCGGAGTCAGAGTTCCACTCCTCTCCAATGTGAGCATAGCCACCTTTCTTCCCCTTTTAGTACTTTTGATTCTCTTTGCTTTCTTGCTCTTTCTTCTTAGGACAATCGACTATGAAATGGCCAAGGTCGCCACACTCATAGCACCCTTTCTTTGACTTCCTCTTCTTTGATTTGTTACTCTTCTTGTACTTGTCAAAACCACCCTTCTTCATGAACTTCTTAAATTTCTTGACAAATAGCACAAACTCCTCATCATCACTTTTATCATCACTTGTCTCTTCTTTCTTCTTAGCTTTGAGAGCCACATCATTGTCCTTATTGTTGTGAAGCTTGGCAAGATCTTTAACTTTTTTGGCTTCTTCTTCCATTAACTGATGTCCTATTATTCTCCCTAGCACATTACTTGGAGTCATTTTCTTGTACTCTTTTCGCTCACGGATTGAAGTCACCAAGGTAGGATTTCTTGGTGCTATAACCCGGAGCAATCTCTTCATCACAAAGTGATCGGTCATTTCTTCGTTTACAAGACCTTTGATTTTATTGACAAGGACCATGAGACGATCATATATTTCTTGTGGAGTTTCATCATCTTCTATGATAAATCTTTCGAGCTTCCCTTCAAGAAGCTCTATTTTTCATTCTCTGATAGAACATGTTACTTTATGAGCAATTTGCAAAGTCTCTCATATCTCTTTATCTTCTTCAAGTCCGTCAACTTTATTGAATTCCTCTGGACTCAACGCGGCAAGTAAAACACTTGCTACTTGAGCATTACGGTGAATAACTTGTTCTTCATCTGCAGTTAATTGATGATCTTCCCCATTTGAGTCATCCACATTGACACCCGTACACACAATCTTTCAGATATTTAGATGCATTGAGATTAGATGCAACTTCATCTTATGTCTCCATGCCACATAGTATGTACCATCGAAGTAAGGTGTATGACCAGTTGGCACAGAGAGATAATTATTACTAGAATTAAGCTTAGAGTAGTCAAAAGGATATGATGCGTCTTTCTTCCCTCCAACACTATTCTTATCGGTGCCAGTGAAATTTCACTCTTCTGATATCTTTACTCTTCAAGCGGTTAAGCCTTCGAGAAGAGCTTGCTCTGATACTATTTGAAAGTTGCCTAGAGAGGGGGTGAATAGGCAATCTAAAATTTTCAACAAAAACTGGTTAGTTTAAACCTCCAGCATCTAGACTATCCGGACTTAATCGGATACTCTAGGAGCCGGACGAAATTAAAACTATCTAAGGTCTGGACTATCCGGGTGAAACGGGATGATCCGGGCACAACGGAGCTTAAACGATAACCAATGCGGAAACTAACTAACCAATAAACTTAACAAGCATGAATTCAATTAACTTGCTAGTGAACAAATAGATCAAAAGTAAATGCAACTAGCAAGAATAATAATGGACACAACGATTTTTTTCTAAAGTTTGGATCCTCTGATCCTACATCTCTGTTGAGAAAACCCCAAGGGGCCAGGTCTCTTTTAACCCTAATCCTCATCAAGCGCTCACCACTGCAAGCCTTGGTTTTCCACTAGGTTATCTCTTTGAAGCCGAGGCGAGGCCTTGTACAAAATGGTCCGGTCACCCACAATCCTTGGGTGCTCGAGGATCGACGTCTAGCCATCTAGGAGAACTCAATCTCCAAGAGTAATAGACTCATTGACGTGATCCGATATTGTGTGCTTAAGGAACAGCGAGGAACAACAAGCACACACCTACACAACTCCCAAGAGATTGATCAAATGAGAACACGAGGAGATTGTGTGGAGAAATCTCTATTCTTCCCTCAAGATCTACACAAGAATCAACAATCAAGGAAGAAGAAGAGAAAATATGACAGGGCCGATAGTGTTTGCAATAACGACCCCTTATTATGAAGAAGGAGGGTATTTATACCCCTGCTCTAAATCTGTCCGTTAAGGCACAAATGGCGCACTATTCATCCGGACAGTCCGGGCTTAACCGGATGATCCGGACCAAATAAAATCGAAATAGAACTAGTGTTTTGGCTAGTCTGGCTTGAATCCAGATATTCCGAGCCAAAAAATGAGTCCAAACAGAAGAGTGTTTTCGGACCATCTGATTAAGGTCCTGACGCTCCAGGCCACGGAATAAAAAATCAAATAAAGAGCAATTTTTGGATCATTCAACCAAAAATCCGGATGTTCCGGCTTCAAAAATAAATTGAACAGAAACAAGTTTTTGAACCATCCAGACATGTCCGGATGTTCTGGTTTTCAAAGAAAATCCAAACAAAAACATGTTTTCGGATAGTCCGATCAGAGTTCGGACAGTCCGACTTAAAGAATAAATCAAACAGAAACATGTTTTTGGATTGTCTGGCTCGAACCCGGATAGTCCGACATGTAAATAAATTCCAACAGAAGCATGTTTTTAGATAGTCCGGCTAGAACTTGGACAATCCGACTTTTCTGGAAAGAAAAAACTAACTTAGAAAAATTCCAAAAAATTTTGAAGAAAATTTTTGCTTTGAGCACTTAGCTTTGAATCAACGATCAACGCATCCCTCTTGATATACGGCATACCTAGACTCAAGAAAATATAAAATATACGCAATAAGCACAATTTGAGCCTAAGTAAAGCTAATAAGCCGACTTCTTCAATTTTGATTGAGCTGTAATGCCACTTTTAATTTTTGATATCTACATTCATCTTAGCAACACTGTTAGTAGCACTTGATCACCATTGTCATTAATACATCAAAATAAATTTGGGGCCTAGATGCATCAAGATGCACTTTTACTGTGGCCGTCCTTGCGGCTTTTCTTGGTGTTGAGGACGATTGAACTATTTGCCCTTATTATAACTTGGCCGTAATACTTTGCTTTATTCCTTTCGGCAACGCTTGTTGATTCTGTGTTGATCTCGTTGCTAAAGGCGATACTCATGGTATCGGCTATAGGTTGCGACTAAAGGCGATACCAGCAGTATCAGCTTTTTCGTGTTGCTAAAGGCAATACTCCTGGTATCGGCTAACTGAATATCCTGCTTGTGTGTATTGGCCTGATGGCCGATTAAGTCTCGATCCAGACGCTCGGGTGATATTTCTTCAAGTATTTCTTGTTTAACGCCTTCACGAACTCTTCTCCTTCTAACATCTTCAAAATATAAGCATTACCTGGTATGACTCGGCTTACCCGACAGGGACCTTCCCAATTAGGGGACCATTTTCTGAACTGATTATCTTTAGTCTCGATCGGCGGCACGAGTCTCTAGACTAAGTCATCTTCTTCGAACGTCTTGGCTGATACCTTCTTGTTATAATGTCTTGCTATTCTTGCCTTATTTTCTTCTATCTTTCTGAGCGCGTGAAGCCAATTCTGAGCTAGGTCCTCCAATTCATTTGTCATTAGTCTGTAGTAGTCATCGGCCGTCAATTTATTTTGAAGAGTAAGACGTCTAGAACCGATGTTCGTCTCCTACGGCAGGACGACTTCATGCCCATAGACTAACTAATAAGGTGGTACTTACGTTGACCTGTGGTAAGCCATCCGATATGCCTATAAAGCATCAGCTAGCGTTTTGTGCCACCTCTTTGGCTATTCTGCTATCTTGCACTTGATCAATTTTATTAGACTTTTGTTCGAGGCTTTGGCTTCGCCGTTTACTTGTGCATAGTATGGTGATGAATTGAGCAACTTAATTGCCATGCCGATTGCAAACTACTGAAATTCTTCTAACATAAATACTGATCATTGATCAGTGGTAATCGTTTGTGGGATCCCAAACCTGTAAACAATGTGTTCCTTGATGAACTCTATGGCCTCATGGGCGGTCACTTTCTTTAGAGGAATTGGCTCCACCCACTTGGGGAAATAATCGATGGTTGCTAGTATAAACTTATGTCCCTTGTTAGACGATGAGTAAATTTGGTCGATCATATCTATCCCCTAACCTCTGAACGGCCAAGGCTTGATAATTGGGTTCATAGCCGACGTAGGGGCTTGTTGTACATTTCTGAACTTCTGGCAATCTTAGCACCCTCTATAATATTTGAAACAATCCTCGAGCATCGTTGGCCAGAAATAACCAATACGGCGTAGCAACCACTCCATCTTATGAGCCGATTGGTGACTTCCACAGATTCCTTCATGCACTTCACACATCACAACCTTGGCTTCCTCCAAATTTAGGCACCTTAATAGGATCCCATCAATCGTTCGATAGTATAGCTCTTCATCTAGCAGTACATACTTTAGAGCTTTATAGCGTAACTTTTTCAGGGCCGATTGTGATGGGTTCCGTCGGTAACTTACTATTTCGGCCCTTCAGTTTTCAACATCAATATCGGCTATTTCTGCTTCGACTACTCTATCTGTCGGCTGATACCCTGATGTGGCTTGTGCCAGGTCGTGAGCTTCTAAATTCTGATTTCTTGATACATGTGTTAATGATACCATTCTGAATCTCTTTAACAATTCCTGGTATTCTTCAAAATATATTCTAAAATTTTCATCTTTACAGTCATATTCTCTGAAAAGATGCTTGATCACCAACAATGAATCCCTCATGATCTCAATAGTATCAGCCTCTATCTCGGTCAATAGCTTCAAACCTTTAAGGACTGCCTCGTATTCGGCCTGATTGTTGGTGCAGTAGGGCTTGATAGTGTAGACAAATTCGAAACTTGCCCCTCGAAGTGATATGATTACCAATCCTATCCCGCATCCATGCCTGCAAACTGATCCATGAAAGAACAAAGTCCATGGTATCGGCTCCATATAATCGGCTTCTTTCTCTCCATGCTGTATAATGAAGTCAGCGATAGCTTGACCCTTGACTGCTTTGGCCGACTCATATTATAAATTAAACTCTATCAACACAAATACCCATTTGCCAATCCTTCCCTTTAAAATTAGAGCCGATAGCATGTACTTGATAACATCAGCTTTGTATATGACCGTGCATTGCGCCGATAGTATGTAGTGCCTCAATTTAGTGCAAGAGAAGTAGAGATACAAGCATAACATTTCAACCGTGGGGTACCTTGTCTCAGCATCTAGCAATCGTCGGCTTAGATAAAATTCGACGCGCTCTTTTCCTTCTACTTCTTAAATCAATACCGACCCGATACTTACGTCATCGGCCGATAAGTATAACTTGTAAGGTCTATCAGGCCATGGTGGGATTAACACTGGATGAGTACTTAAATATTTCTTTATCTCGTCGAATGCTTTTTGATGTTTATCGGTCCAAATAAACTCTTCTCTTTCTTTCAGTCTCAACAGAGGCAATAATGGTTCTAGTCTACCCGATAAGTTTGATATGAATCAGCGAACAAAATTGATTTTGCCGATCAGCGACTACAACTTTGTCTTGTTCTCTGGTGGTACTGTATTCTTGATGGCTTGGATAATGTTCTGCCTTATTTTAATCCCTCTTTCATGAACCAAAAAACCCAGAAACTTTCCTGTCGATACGCCAAAGACATATTTTTTGGGATTCATGCGAAGATCATACTTCTTTGCTCTTTTCAAAACTCTTCCTAAATCGGCTAAATGTCCTTCGTCGTTTTGAGATTTTATGACCACATCATCGATATAGATCTCCACCAGAGAGCCGATCAGATCATGAAATATATAATTCATTGCTCTTTGATAAGTTGCCTCGACGTTCCTTAGGCTAAAAGTCATGACAACCCACTCAAATAAGCCGATGGCTCCGGAACACCTGAATGTGGTTTTTGGGATATCTTGCTCTGCCATGAATATTTGATTATATCCAGTATTCCTATCCATAAAACTAATAATCTTATGCCCTGATGCTGCATCGACTAATAGATCTACTATCGGTATTAGGTATTTATCTTTGGGTGTAGCTTTTATTTAGGTCTTTGAAGTCCACGCATACCCTCAACTATCTGCTCTTTTTCCATATCGGGACTATGTTTGATACACACTCCGCATATCGGCATGGTCTTATAAAATTTGTCTCGTATAGTCTCGTGATTTCAGCCTTTATGTGTGGATACATTTGGGGTTTAAACCTTCTTTGACCTTGCTTTACTAGCCGAAATCCTTTCTTTATCGGGAGCCGATATTCCACAATCGATCGGCTTAACCCAGGCATCTCGTAATATTCTAAGCAAAATAATCCCAAAATTCTTTTAATAAATTAACCAATTTATCTTTTATGAAAGAAGGTAATTTAGCTCTAATATACATCGGTCTTGGCTTGTCTCTAGGTCTGATGTCCACCTCCTCTAATTCATCAGCTGACGTGAACCCTTTCCTGAGTTTACCTTCTTCATCATCTATCTCTCTAGACATGGATCCTGGCCCAGAATCAATTCGCTGATCGGCTGGAGACTAAGATCCGACACCCTTAAAAAATCCTCCTCCCAGACTCGTCCAGAAAGGCAATCCATGTTTTCAAAATCGGGCACATTGGCTAAGGCTATGGCAACTGATCTGTCAACCTGAATGACTTCAACTTGATCGCCTTGCCATTACAGTAGGTTCTGGTGTATTGTAGAAGGAACGTAGCAATTGGCGTGAATTCAGTCCCTTCCCAATAAGAGGCTATACGAACATTTTCCATCAATCACGAAGAACGTGGTCGGCAGTGTCTTGCTTTCGAACATGAGCTCAACATTTAAGGTCCCTTTGGCATCTGATAAATTGCCATCAAAATCTTTCAACACCATGTCGGTCTTTATTAAGTCTTCGTTCACCTTACCGAGCTTGTGAAATGTGGAGTTAGGCATTACGTTGACGGTAGCACCTCTATCGACCAACATTTTTAACATCGGCTTTCCATCCACGTGTCCCTCGATGTACAAAGGTTTCAAATGCCGATGCTCATCTTCTCTCGGTTTTTCAAATGTTGCTTGTTGTGGTTGTAGCAATAGTTGCACAGCCGATTGTTTCTCCTCTTCTTCACTATGTGATGCAGGCGCCTTGTACTCTGCTAGTAATATAAAAACCATGTTTACCTCTATCGGTTTGTCTTCTGTATCGGCTTTCTTTTTTGGGCACCACTCTTTTCTCACCCATCGTTTGCTTTGGTGATACTCCTCATATTCGCCTGTTATCTACTCCCGATGCCTCTGCCGTTGGAGCCTCCTCTTTTGACTCTGTGTTAAGTCTTTTGGGCACCACCAGGGCTTTAGTACAGAGTTTTGACCTCCTTGCCATCTGTCTTCAGTTTGAACGCGCCGATCATCCAAGGCTTCCTGCTCAGGTGACCCCAAATGGTCCTTTACAGGTAATCTTTTTCTTGGGGGGCTAATCCTCAGAACTAATATTACTCTGATTAATTTTTTCAGTGCATTCTGGACAATCTTTAATCGATAAGAGCCTCATGTCATTTTCCTAGCAGAAACGAAAAAAGGAGCACTCCTAGTGTGGATCAATTTTCTTGCCATGCCCGTATGGCGTGGCACGTTGTTCCCTTTCATAACACCGATGAGGCCTACCACGATGTCTCAGAGTTCAGCTTTTCTCAGCAACAAAGCTTGATGAGTCGATGTGCACCATGTTCATCGGGAAAGGATTCCCATCAATCTTCATCGACTTTGTTGCTTCATCAAACTTTATCCTCCCCTGTTCAATGGCTGAATGGATCTGTTGATGAAAAACTTTACATTCATTTGTACTATGGGACCTAGTATTGTACCACTTATAATATTTTCTTTTCTTCAACTCTTCTGCCGATGGAATTACGTGATTCGACTAGAGTTGAATCTGCTTTTCCTTCAGGAGCAAGTCAAAGATTTTGTCCGCCGTACTGATATCAAAATCGTACCTCTGCTCCTTCTCAGCGACTTTAACCCACGGGCATGTTACCATCTTTTTCATCCTAGCCCACTCGGCTAAGACGACATCGCCATCAGAATCCTCTTGCTCTGAGTCTGATGGATAAAATTGTACTTGTGCTACCTGCTTCTGTGTTTTCTCTTTACGTATTTCTTAGAATCAGCTTTCATAGGCCGATATCCTTTGCGTCGGATGTGATAAACTGTCAAATTCTTGAGACGAGAATCTCTCTCTGATCGGTGGTAAAAGACCTTGGAATGCTAGTTCGGCCAATTGAGCGCCGGTCAGGCTGAGACTGTAGCATCGGCTTCTCACATCTCGAAAACGCAGAATATAATCTGGGACCGATTCATCCATGCACTGCTTCATGGCTGTCAGGTCCGTCAACTTTATTTCTTGGATCCCAGCAAAGAAATACTTGTGGAATTTCTTCTCTAAATCTGCCCATCCCTTGATCGAGTTTGGCGGTAGTGAAGAGAACCAAGAGAAAGCCGATCCAGACAAAGATAATGGAAAGAACCTCACTCTGAGGGCCTCTTCAGCTGATGCCTCTCCACACTGTGCGAGGAAACGGCTAATGTACTCGATCGTGAATGTACTATCTTGACCAAAAAACTTCAAGAAATCCAGGACTCTGTACCTGTTTGGTAACAGCACTGTATCAAACCAATCTGGGTATGGATGCCGATACATATAACTTTGCTCTTTCGGCTAGAGCCCAAATTGATCTCTGATAATTTCTACAATCTTGAAGGAGAAATCATCCTCTTTTGGTGCCAAATACTGTGGCACCGGTGCTGCTGCTCTTTGACGCTGATAATTGTTCTAGGGCATCATTCCTTTAAAATTCATCTACTGACGTGGAGGACTGTAATAAGATATGTAGTGATACCCCGGCGGAGGTGCACTTGCTAGAGATTAATATGCCTGAGGTAATGTACCAGTCAGCACCGGAGTTGGTGGTATCAAATCTGGTACCGTGTTGCGTTCCAACCCGTATGTCACTAATGGAGGAATAACAGTCATCGGCGGAGGAATGGCTATCATCGGTGGGGATGTACTCAAAGCCACGGGCGCCGATGATCTCTATTGAAAGTAGACTGGCCCTTGTGGTAACTCCTGAGCGATGGAACCGTCTACCGTCTTCTTGATTAACCCGTGCAAAGTATTCACCAAAACGTCAGATTGATTAATCAATGCATGACTAATTGCTTTGTTTACTACATCTTGGAATGTTCTTTGTGGGCTCTGACTACTGGACTTGACTTGTAGAGACGGAATCAACAGTTGGTTCTTCTAGATCGTCCCTTGCCAAGTCATACTGAAGGATTCTAGACACAGCTTCTGGAAGTCTGCAACAGTTTGTCATACCTCTGCTCGCTGTTCATCGGTCAAAAGTTCCAAGGTGATCGGGATGATAGTGCTATTGGCCTGTTCGATCTTCTTTCTAGCCATGATGCTGGTGAAAAAGATTGATCTGATTGAAGATAGTCCTACTGGGCGTGCCAAGAAAGCGTGTTGACATAAAAATCACAGGTATCCTACGTCTTCACGGCCTAGGAGTGTCTGCTTAGCTCCAGTGTAGGTCCTAAATAACCCTAGGTGTTTAATGAGTGTGCTAGTCAATTTGACCCTGTAATTGATAAGGAAACAGGCATGAGATGTCCTAACGCTATCAGCGATGGCCCACCGGCATCGGCAACGATAGCACGTACGAGAATCATGATTCATTAGGATTAATATGTGTAAAACAATAAAATCTACCAATCGGCTATAATGAGATAGCTCAGTACTATCCAACCTTTATAGTTTAAACTAAATCGATGCAGCATAAAGACATGTTATTAGCAGCATGAAGATCATGACAAATCCAATCAACAGAGCAATAGGTAATTCATCGGCTAAAACTCCGACGAATGTTATTTTAACACATCGAGCCAGATCTTCCCGTATGTGTTCACAGCGTGCTGTTGCCGACTGACATATGATCTAATCTAATCCGATAAGTCAAAACGTCGTGATTGGCAAACATAGAGATCCAATCCATAAAGCATGATAAATGGATAATAATCCATAGAGGTAATTTGATTAGGTATATGGGGATGTTTATGTTCAGAATTTGATGATTGCCTCAAAGAACAAGAGACAAAAAGAGTTTAGACATGTTCGGGTCTTCCAGAGGATAATAATCCTAATCCTGTATGTTAGAATATGTGCAAGATTGTAAGTACGTGTCTACGTATATATGAATGCCGGGAGTCTAAATGCGTAGCCTATAAGAGGAACCCTCGACCCCTTTATATATCGCAGGGGTCGAGGGGTTATCGTTTAGGCTTTAATCACCCCATTAAGTCCCTTTACAATAGTTAAATCACTAGGGATTGTGGGCTAATTATCACAGCATTATTTGCTATCTTAATTTATCTTCAAGATCGACGGTTACGTCTTGGAGGTTATTGTCATTGATGGTGCGGACCGACTGTTGATCTGGCCTCTCGAGTGCTTGTGGTCGGGGTGTCCCCCCGAGTGCTGGACTCGGGACCCCGCTATACTGCTGATTGCTCCGCTGCTGCATGTCGGTCCGACCCCTTCTAGGTCGTCTTTGTCCTGTCTTCCGACTCCTTGTTCCATCTAGTCAACTTAAAGGCTCTCGAGAAGTACCCCGGGGCCATCACCCCGACACTAATAGTTGGTGATACGCCGAAGGGTTTATTTGATAAGATTGATTGTGTTTATGATGATCTCAGGCTCATATATTTAGAGCCGAGTTGACACGTCACCTAGAGATAACGTAGAATCCTAACTAATTTATTAAACGACAAACTACCTAATCCTCACCTGTTAAAGCCCATCGTTTCCTTGTTGCCTAGATCACCTAGCCAATGGCGTGCCGGTCCAAATTCCAGTGTCAACATCAGTGCTACTACCATCATCTTCAAGGTTGTCTCGATTGTCCGCCCGTCTGTGGATCTCGGAACGTAACCTGTTCCATCCTCCCGGGGACGGTGATACTGAGTGATCACCGCGCGGACTGTCAACAGGTGGATTCTAGTCATGTGACGGTCGGTACTGGTCCAGATTGTCGTTTTCCTTATCTTTCGGGGAAGGAGTCAGTGGTCGGGCCGGAGCCGGGGCCAGGGCATTGATTTGCGTTGCTGCCGCCTGGGCCAAGGCTTTTGCTCATCGTAGTTTCGGGGTCTCGGGGAGAGAGCTGAGAGCCCTCTCGATTGCCACCAAATTGGTGGCCAGAGTTTTGAAGACCTTCTCTCCATCGAACTCCAAAGTGAATTCGTCCTCGAGGTTTCAGCGAAACTCGTTGTCTCGTTCGATCTCGTTGCCTTCGGCGCTCCGGCGCCACTCACTGCTGGTTGTGGATAGAGCTCCTTCGGCCATCATGATAAGATTAGCCAGGAATCAGAGATCATCCGGCTGTCGATGAGCCTCGAGCTTGCCGACCAACCCGGTCTTTATCCACCGATGCCCGACCGTTCGACCCTTTTCGCTGGAGATGATGATGTAGTGCTCAGGGCCAACCGGACCCCGGGTATGACTCGGCCGACCATCCCGTCTGAGGATCGAAGGAAAAGCGGAGTCTCCTAGCTTGGTCGATCCACGAGTAGCGCTCGACGATGGACCTGACAGGACAAGCCATCCCGCTAAGTCCTCGATGAATGCTAAACTCCCAAACATAAACACGAAGCCGATCGACACAAGGAAATCCAAAGGAGATGCCATTGGATCCTGGTAAAAGCGACGTGATCCCCTACCTGGCGCGCTAACTATCGGTGAATCACCGAGCAGTCCACCCAAGGGGTACCCGAGGTGGTAATTAGATGTGTGTAAGGGAAGCGCAACGCCTTCAAATCCGATGGTTGACTCTTAAACATAAGAGCCAAGGTTTATACTGGTTTGGGTCTCTCGGAGGATAATAACCCCACGTTCAGTGTTTTAGTGTATTATATGATGGTGGAGCTTATAATACGACACAATTAAGCTATGGAGGCTTAAAGCGTCGAAAGCAGGAAATATATGCTAAAAAGCTTGTTCTCTAGGAGTGTCTCGCCTTCTTTATATACTCAGGAGGTGAGGCCAACGACCCAGAACTCTATCCCGAGTCGATCTAGGATTGCTTATCAAACTCAGGTGTTATATTCCTAATTACATGAATTCTACAAACATATCTCTTTATGTCATATCTGGAGTCTAATCACCCGATAAGTAATCAACCTTCCTTATCAGGACCGAACATCTCTCTATGGGTCATACCAGACGGTAATGCTAGACTTGGTCTGCCCTCTGTCTAGACTGATAAGCCCAATCGTGGGGTACCCGGGGGTCACATCCCCGATAGTAATATGTATTATAATCTATTCCTTTCGATTTTATATTTTTTTGACTTTCTAGTATTAAAGTCTTTGAATACTAATTGTTAATATTTTAGTGATTA
>KE370997.1:379703-393901 GCA_000418225.1 Zizania latifolia
GTCCCCTTATATAGCCCACATGGACCAAGGGAAAAGACCCTAATACCCCTTCGGGAATGTTCGATACAGACTCCGGCCCATAGGGCAAAAACGTAAAATTACAGACATAGTTATTTATTCGGTGCCGAACTTTTCGTAGCCATCACGACACCGCTATCTTTAACGCCTGTTGCACTTTTCTGTTAGAGATGATGGTTTTAAGCCGAAGCCGTCAAAGCGCCCGTCACCCTCGCACCGTGCACCCGGATTGGACCGACCCGACCCCGCGGCTCCTCAGCCAGGCAATCGGTCGTCCGTGTACCTAAGTCGCACCGGTCAACACCACGACGAGTCACGTCCTCAGTCTGACGATCGTCCGTCCGTGTACCTGAGTCACACGGGCAACACCACGACAAGTCACTGCCTCTCCTCAGAGGACTTCTCTCATCTCATCTTCTCTCCATCTCATCTTCTCTCCCGTTGATAATCACTCATCATTCCTATGGTATTCACCATGGCTCCTCACATAGGGGGCTGAGATTAAAGGGTTCAGAATATTTCATAGCCAAAATAAATACGGATCAAATATCTGTTATCAATTTATAATTGTCACGTTGGAACTGAAAATCTCCATTTTATACCACTACAAGAACAGTTTTATATATATGAAACTGAATTATTTTATTTGAGAACCTAGACATCAAGATCAGATAGCACCATGTAGCAAGAGGATACACAAAAACCTTGGCCTAGCGTTCAAAATTCCACCTTCTCCCCAATCTAAAACATTATCAACCAATTTGATTATTTCTATTTTTCTATACAATACAATCCATGCCACCAACAAAGACATACACGGCCACAAGGTTTAATCGAAATTAGGTTTTGCTTGTAAAAGTAATTGTTTAGGGGATAAAAGCTAGTCTACAAGACTATAACATCTTGGCAGGATTTTGAAAACTAGGGATGACTATCTGATACTATATTTTGCAATACAACATAATGCAAATAATTAAAAAGGAACAAAATTTTGAAGGACCTCAACAACAGATTGATCTCTGTAGCGGCGAGGCATGCCGATGCAGGGGCGCAGGGTTGATGTTCTCTTGGTGTAGCCATGTTGCCCATGCAGGGGCATAGGGCGATGCTGTGGCGCCTAACCGCAGCCCGCAGAAGATCGTTAGTGACTAGCCGTAAGGGGCACGGGGGCGAGGCCACCGGGGTGTGGGGGCTAGGCCATCGGGGCACCGCTGGCTGGGGCAGGGCACACCAAGGCTGGGCGCGCTGGGCCGGGTGTCAAGAACCAAACGGTATTGTAGTGAATGGGGCAGAGTGGGCTGTATGGGTCTACCGTGAGTTCAGATGAGTAGTGTGAGTATAAATACATGTGAGCAATGTTGTAACAGGGAGGCTAAAAACTAGAAGGAGAAGGTGGTGGCTCGGCTTGAGCAGTGTTCTTGCGCGAGAGTTCGTTTCATTTTTTCCCATGCTGTGATTCCGATTTTGTGATTGATTGTTCTGTGTTTGATTTGAGATCGAGGTTGCTAACAATTGGTATCAGAGCTAGCAGCCACTATGCCTACCTAGGAGGCTTCCTATGGGATGTGGTGTTAGGTTCCTGGGTCATTGGACGTTGCCAGCAACTTTAGTCCCACCTCATCTATGGAAGAGGGCTATGAGCAGCTTATAAGGAAGAGTAGTCATTCTCTCTTGGACTGGTCTTTTAGGATGTGAGAGAGCTCTCCGCTTGTAAGGCTATGTCGTATGCGCATGAATGCCCAAATATGGGGCGAGGCTGGGGAGCTAAGGTCTGGGACGCTAACAATTGGTATCAGAGCCTTATTGATGGAGATCGAATCTAGAATCAATGCGAAGCTCGATCTGCTGTTAAAGATGATGGACGAGGGGATCAAGAGGATGGATGAAGAGACAGAGCATCCTTCTCAAGAAATTTGCAGTGAAGAAGATGGAAGAGGATCAAGAGGAGATAGAATTACCTCTAGTTGAAGTCCAGTGCAGTTTGGATTTGTCGCCGCCACTGCAGGAAGTGGTGGCCATCGTCCAAGCATGCATGACATCAGATCCCCACCTGCCACCACGACCGGCATCACGTAGCGCTGCACAGGTGTGGGATTCTCGTCACCATCTCCATGTACCACCCCTTCGTGCTCAAGGACCTCTTCCCCAACGATGTCTCAATCACCAACATGCAGAGGAAGCCCAAGTTTAGCAAGATCCTCACCCATCTGCGCACAGCGCCGCCTCTCCGCGCTAGGTCCAGATCCACACCACGTGCCAGACTCCATGCGCCTTCGCTGCACGCGTCAACCCGTGGCTCATAGGCGCCATCGTTGTCGCAGCTCAGACGTCACCGCCGCCGCGTTTGCCCACACCACTCGTGTGCGCCGCGGTCCACTTCGCCGGCCGTGCCCCAACCGAGGTCGGTGCCACCCGCTCCAGATCTAGCCGTCGGTGCTAGATTTGCGCCGCCACCGACCGAATCCATGTCGCCGCCCTCCGCGCGCCCCTCCACCGGCCTTGGGCCACTGTCTGCTATGCGTCATTCACCCGCATCAGCCGCTTCATCGTCCTCCGCGCCAAGCCCAGGCACCCACCTGCACCACATCACGCTGCCCGGCAGCACTGCGCTGTGCTCAGGCACCCACCTGCACCACGTCGTGCCACGCCGCTACCCAATAGCTTCGCCCGACGTGCCACAGCCCAACCACACCCGGCCACGCCCTCCATGCTGCAACCAGCGCACGTGCACGTCATCGACCCTGGGTGCTGCGCCTCTACCTTGGCTTCAAGATCCAGAGGAACAAGAGGTCAGTTGCCTTTTAGGTGTTGAAATGTGAATATGCAGTGTGTGGAGAGGCCATCATGTATGCTCAGTGCTTGCAGTAGCAGCTACAGACTCAACCAGGGCCTCTTCCTTTTGGTGAGATCCTATACTGTAACATTGGAAATTTCCAGTCTCTTGGTCAACAACCAATTACATTCTTCAGTGTGGTTCTTGCTCTTTGTGATCATCCATGTTTGTTGGAAGGAGAGGAAACCAAATCATTGTTCAATGCTGATACTAATTCTTGGGCAACGAATATTCTTGCCTCAATTCCTGGAAGAGCTACAGTAGCATACAACCACAGCCAGAGCATCAAGGGACCGCGTGATCCAATTGCTGCTAGGATCGCCACATGTGATGGATTCCCTGCTAATGCAGATGACATTTTCCTTACAGAAAGAGCAAGCCCTAGAGTCCACTTGATGAGGCAGTTACTGATAATGAATGAGAAAGATGGTATTTCCTGGCCAATTTCTCAGTATCCCTTGTACTCAGCCTCCATTGCTCTCCATGGTGGAGCTCGTCTCATATTATCTTGATGAATCAATAGGCTGAGGTTTGGAGATCTCTGATCTTAAGAAGCACCTTGAAGATGCTTGATCGAAAGGCAATGATGTTAGAGCTTTAGTGGTTATCAATCCAGGAAATCCAACTGGGAAGTTTCTCGCTGAGGAAAACCAACATGACATAGTGAAGTTCTGCAAAGATGAGGGCCTTGTTCTTCTGGCTGATGAGGTTTACCAAGAGAACAACTATGTTGACAACAAGAAATTCAACTCCCTCAAGAAGATAGCAAGGTCCATGGGATATAATGAGGATGATCTCCCTTCAGTATCATTTCAATCTGTTTCTAAGGGATATTACGGAGAGTGCGGCAAAAGAGGAGGTTACATGGAGATTACGGGTTTCAGCATTCCAGTTAGAAAGCAGATTTATAAGGTGGCATCAGTGAACTTATGTTCTAATATTGCTGGTCAGAGCCTTGCCAGCCTCGTCATGAATGTACCAAGGGTTAGGGATGCATCATACACTTCATACAAGGCAGAGATTATCAATGGCACACCTATTACCGATTCCACTATACCCATGGCCATCACACCAACAATCAAGAGATCCACCTCAGCCAACAAGCTACAATCTGCATTTCCTGAAGCACTGGCTTGGGGACAAGCTAGTTTTCAAGGAGGGAAGAATGTCATGAACAAAACGATATTGCAGTGAATGGGCCAGAGTGGGCTGTATGGGTCTACCGTGAGTTGAGATGAGTAGTGTGAGTATAAATACATGTGAGCAACATTGTAACACGGAGGCTTGAGCAGTGCTCTTGCGTGAGAGTTTGTTTCGTTTTTTTCCCTTGCTGTGATTCTGATTTTGTGGTTGCTAACACCGGGGTAGAGCGGCACGAGCGAGGGCGAAGGCAGGGTGGTGCACCGATGGCGGGCGAGACCAAGGGGCCAAGGGCGGGGGCGATCGGACGCCTATGCCAGCTGTGCGCGTGTGATGGATCGACTGCGCTGGGGGCTGGGGCTGCTGGGAGGGAGTGGGACTGCTGGCAGCTGGGAGGGAGTGAGACTCTGCTAGGTTTCTATTTTTTTGGCTGCTATCGGGCTGAAATGCTACCGGACTGAAATACTATAGGCCGCTGAAGAATACTACTACTTGGTATTACGGGCAGACAGTAGGGGGTTCCCCCCAGCTCCCCTTTATTTCCGCCACTGTTTATGATAGAACAAAAAGCTTCGCCGATTAGAAAAAACGCTCTCAGCTCACTGTGTTTCACTGGTTGGAATTTTGTCAGGCAGATACAGTCCATATGACAATGTGGGAAAACTGAAGAAAGAACAGAGTGAAATAGAGTGTCGAGGATATGACCCCGGGGTACTTCCCGAGTGCATTCACGATGATCAGACGGAAGACGGGATCGGAAAGACAAAGCATTAAATATGATCTAGAAGGGGTCAGACCAGAATTCCTGACTGCTAGGACTCGGGAAGACGCCCCGACTACTGGCCCTGACCACCGGGACTCGGGATGTCTGTTCAACAGTCCGTCCACCTCATCAATGACAATAAACTCCAGGACGTAACAGTCAAATTAATATAGTGGATAATGCTGTATTTATTAGCACACGATCTCAGGTGATTTAAACTGTTGTAAACAGAATTAATGGGGCTGTTAAAGCCTAAACGGTAACCCTCCAATCCTTGTAGTATATAAAGGGATAGGGGGTACGCCTTATAGGCGAGGCTGACAAGCAAGGTTATTTTGCATACGCCTTTAACATACACGCACATACGTGTATATAGGACTAGGGTTATTATCCTTCGGGAGGTCCGAACCTGTCTAAAATCCCTGTCTCTTACTGTTGTGAGACAACCATTGAATCGTGACCATAATCTTCCCCATACACCTACACAAATCTCATCAGTGGGTAACCTCATAGGATACTGTTATTCTTACGCAACGACGGTTGGTGTGCTAGGTAGGGGAAGGTTTTGTATGTTTTTTTTTCAATCGGATTCAATAGCCTTTGTTTGCAAGGTAAACACCAAGGTTTCCATCGGTGCTGTTATCATCTTCGGGAGTCTCACATTTGTTGGCGACTCTATGCGCTAGCTTGTCCTCTCCAACGCCCCTGTCGGCCAATTGAGGACTTCGCGCACACTCCCTATGCGCCCAGCCGCTCAGAGCGCGGCTTGCCACCATGATAAAGTGGCTTCAGCACCCAAGCGTGTAGGGTCCGCCGACCATGCACCGACCCGTCTCCACTGACTCCCTCGCTGACTTTGTCATCTTCATCAATTCAACTGGATGCACGGTCCGGTGACACCAATTCACGGAGGTCGCTTTGGCATGGACCAGGAGGTAGGGCACGTCAATCGCTCCGACGCCTCCTCCTGCAAAGGCTATCATGATGATGACGGCCGCCATCTCTGATGACGAGCACACCACCAACTCCACTGAGTCCAGCAATCACCGGTGGGAGCACCGGAGGTGCAATGCCTCCTGCTCACTTCGTCGAGGGAGGGATCAAGCTATCGGAACCTCATGGCAGGACACGCAAGAAGCTTACACGGTGGACTTTGAGGGTCACGCCGTATATTGCACTCCCACGGTGAACCTTGTCACCATCAAGAGGGCACTCTCTGCCCTCCCTAATACACCCGAGCTACAGAGGGCTCGGGTGATGACACAGGCTACTGCCGCCCAACTCGTCGAGGTGGCACCACCCACACGGTCACAATCTCATAACCGTAACACCACTCCCCGACCGTCCAGTCGGTCACGATGCTCCTGACCGAGTGAGCGCCATAGGAGCTCTTTCTCGGGTGATGCCTAGGAAATCATCAACCAAGCACATGATGCGCACAACGGACAGCGCGAGCGCAGCGAGCTTCATCGCCGGGAGCGCTTCAATCAGAGCCACGGGACACCAGGAGTCAGCCGGCCTGAGGACGTTGACTCTTGCCACAATGGCTTCCCAGCCTTTACCGAGCGACTTCGCCGAGTGGTATGGCCGAGAGGTTTTCGCTCATCGAGGATCAAGCCCTATGATGGCAAGACCGATCCCTCCTAATGGTTGTGGCTGTATTACACGATTATCAAAGCAGCGGGTGGGGACCATGATGTAATGGTAAACTACCTCCCCGTCATGCTCTCACCAGCCACCATCAGCTAGCTGGCAGGACGCCAGGAGAACTCCATCAACTCCTCGGATCAACTGTGCGGTGTCTTTATCACCAACTATCAAGGCACATGGCAAAGACCGGCCTCTCGGCACAACCTATGCCAGATACGCCAAAAGAGCGACGAGTCACTCCGGGATTACATCCGCCGCTTCTTCGAGCGCTGGAACACCGTCGCCAGCATCTCCAACGCTGATGTCATGTCTATTTTTTAGGATAGACTAAGAAAACCGTCAGAATTATTTCACCACCTAGTGATGAATAAGCCAGCGACGCCAGGCGAGATGATCACCACCACCGAGCAATTCGCCAATGCCGAGGACATTGAGCGGGAGCAGATGCACCCGACCACTCAAGAGTCCTGCAAAGACAAGAAGCGCTTAGAGGACCATTACCGATCGCCACGGTGTGACGACCGTGATAAATCAGAGTCCTCCCGATCAAAAGATCAAAAGAGGAAATCTGAGCACGTCATGGTTACCTAGGAGAAACCCCGATCCAGAGGACGGGGGAACTCAGCAATGAAGGAGATGCTGGACAAGCCCTGCATTTTCCACCCTAACAGCAGCCACACCACCCGCCGGTGCTACCAGCTACAGAACCAAATGGTCAAAGAGGTGAAAGAAAATCCCCGGCAAGACAAGCGTCATCGGGATGATAAAAAGAAAAAGACTCGCCGGGAGGACAAAGATGCTGACCCCCCAGCCGAAAATGACTTCTAGGAGCCCGCTCGGACGGTCTCCAAGATCTTTGGCAAAACGGTTGTGGCAGAGTCCAAGCGCCAGCAAAAGCTGGTTGCCCGACACGTTAACACCATCAGTGATAGGGTGATCGAGCACCTACGGTGGTCGGAAATCCCGATCACCTTTAGCCGAGATGACCAGTGGATGGATGTCCCTAAGCCGGGTCGGTTCCCACTAGTGGTTGACCCAGTGATCCTAATGGTGCGCCTCAAGAGAGTCCTGATTGATGGTGGCAGTGGACTTGATGTCCTGTTCAAGGGAACTCTTTCGGCACTCAGTATCGATGAGTCGGCGCTATAGAAGACGGACATGTCTTTATATAGGATTGTCTCGGGGAAGGCATCCATTCCACTCGGCACCCTCACTCTGTCGTGACGTTTGGCACCCGGGACAATTTTAGGACCGAGCATGTCAAATTCTATGTCACCGACTTCGAGACCGCCTATCATGCCATACTCGGTTGGCCTTTCCTCACCAAGTTCATGGCGGTGCCCCACTACACATACCTGGTTCTTAAAATTCCAGGACCAGCAGGGGCTTTTTCTATCAAAGGAGATGTAGCCACCTCTCACGCATGTGAGCAGGACAGCCTTGCCCAGGGAGAAGCGGTGGACATATCCGTCCAGATGGAAGAGACCGTCCAGGCGGCCAAGACCACGCCGACCGCCAATCTTGACATCTCGACTGCCACACCATCGACATCAGGCATGTCGCCCTCACCAACTGAGTACAAAAGTATTCAGCTCTTGGACGCCGACCCCTCCAAGATGGTGTTCATTGGGACAACGCTAGATCCTAAACAGGAAAGCGCGCTCATCAGCTTTCTCCGTGCCAACACCGACATATTCACCTGGCAACCTCCGACATGTCGGGCGCACCAAGGGAGCTGATCGAGCATGAACTTCATGTCTTCCTAACCGTCAAGCCAGTCAAACAAAAAATGCACCGATTCAACTAGGAGCGTAAAGAGGCCATCAAGGAGGTCACCCGACAACTAGCAGCTGGGCTCATTAAAGAGATGTATCATTCTGACTGGGTGGCAAACCCAGTCCTTGTAAAAAAGAAAAATAGGAAATGAAGGATGTGCATTGATTATACCGATCTCAATAAGTGATGTCCAAAAGATCCTTTCTCACTGCCGTGCATTGATCAAGTGGTTGACTCCACAACCGGCTATTCTCCTCTTTGCTTCCTAGATTGCTACTCGGGCTATCATCAAATTAGCCTAAAGGAAGAAGATCAAGAGAAGACATCGTTCATTACTCCATTCGGTGCCTATTGTTACACGTCAATGCCCTTTGGGCTCAAGAATGCTGGGGCTACATATCAACGCGCCATACAACGTTGTCTCGCTGACTAGATTGGACGTAACGTGGAAGCCTACGTGGACGATGTCGTCATCAACTCAAGGTATTCGGAAGATTTAATTCCTAACATCTAAGATACTGTAGACAATCTCCGCAAATTCCGATGGAGGCTCAACCCAGACAAATGTGTATTCGGGGTGCCGACTGGGAAGTTGCTTGGTTTTGTTGTCAGCAGTCGGGGAATCGAAGCCAACCCGGAGAAAATCTCAGCGATCATCAACATGGCCAAGCTGACCAGCATGAAGAATATTCAACGCCTCACATGTTGCATGATGGCACTCGGACGTTTCATCTCCTGACTCGGCGAACGGGAGATGTCATTCTTTAAATTGTTGAAAAAAGAGGGTAATTTTAATTGGACTCCGGAAGCAGACCAGGCGTTCGTCGACCTCAAAAAATTTCTCACCAAGCTGCCTGTTCTGGTTGCACCGACTCCTAGAGAAACTTTGCTCCTCTACATCTCCGCCACGACACGTGTGGTCAGTACCGCCATGATCACCGAGCGCCTAGAGGAGGGTCACGCCTACCCGGTACAAAGACTAGTGTATTTGATGGAATTTTGCCCAAGAAAATTTTGGGGGAACCGGAAGTTCCGGCTGTAGCTAGAAGTTCTTGGTTCTGGGTTCTGGAGTATCCGGAATATCCGATGGGATCAGAAGTTTCGGGACAGCTATAGGGTTTGGTCTTCTGGATGAACCGGAAGTTTCAGTAGGACCAGAAGTTCTGGGTCGAGAATTAATTCGATACAGAAGGTCGTTTTCGGAAGTTCCGGATGTGATCCGAAGTTCCGAGGGCCGGAAGTTCCAGCTATAGCCGGAAGTTCTAGGCCAGGCGAACAGATTAGATCTATTGGGCTTTAATACATATTAAAGGCCCATGATGGGGTACTATATAAAGAGAGGTGGGGCAAGCACGAAGAGGCTGCTGATTGCTCCTATTGTTCCTAGTGGAGAACCCTTGCCGCCACACATCTCCTCTCTCCACGATCACAAGTGTTGTGATTGATCTCCTGAATCTCACGAGTGGTGCTAGCACGCCGGTGCGAGGTGATCCCATCCCTGTACGTGTGGATACCGTAGAGGCATCGTTGCTGCATCGGTGCTGTTCTTCTTCCTTAGAGAATGCCAAATTACATCGACTTTGCTGTCGACGAACAGACGGAGCTGTGAGGAGCAGATCGAGGACGCGTTTCATCGACTCTACTTCCGCTGTCCGAGCGCGTCTCGAGGCTCAAGGTAACGATCCATGATCCTATTACACGCATGGTTCCTGGGCTAACGGGATAAAATTTTGAAATTAAGTGCTAGCGTAGCCTCCCATAACCCAACAGTGGTATCAAAGCCTACGTGTGTAGTGTTCGATCTAGATCGATCACATATGGTGATATGTGATGGAAATAGATTGGATCTATTGTTTTTGTCGTCGGATTTTCTAAAATTTCGGTTGGACTAGAAGTTCTGGGCCGAAATAATTTTCGATGTAGAATGTTATTTTCGGAAGTTTCGGTTGGACCGGAAGTTCTGGACAGAAATAAATTCCGTATAGAAGGTTATTTTCGGAAGTTCCGGGTGTGACTCGAAACTTTTGAGCCAAAATAAATTCGAGACAGAAGGTTAATTTCGGAAGTTCCGGCCTTGAGTCGGAAGTTTCGGGCCCTTCGACCGAAAGTTCTGGGCCTTTAAGTCGAAACTTCTGGGTCCAGTTCAGTCACGTCTAGATTCCGCCTAACTCGTTTTTGCAGGGAATGTTGTGACTGGTATGGCCTTGCAAAGTATATGATACTCGCTTGTAATAACATGGCCTACATGTCATGGTTGATTACAACCCAAGGCTGTTCAAATGTTGTACAACCTGCGCGTCGACATATGATGCTTCTGCTCATGTAACTAGTATAGTACTATTAGCTGTAATAGGCTGATATAGGTTCATGGAGGCCTGAAGCGTGATTACCCGAATGACAGGAACCATGGAGATGGAGATCACCATGCAAGAGGGCCATACTATGTCACAGTTAATATGATTGTCTGTGATATTTACTTATGTTCCTGTCATACTATTCTTTCATGTTTTGTGTGCGGTAGACATCATTACCATGTTAGAATAGTTTCTCTCAGAAAATTAAGTATTGATGCTCTTTCCAATAGCTGCACCTACCAAGGTTCTCAATCATCGATGGTGGGTCTGCCAAAGCAGGGTGTCGTCTTTTGTCTTGACCAGTTATGGTGGATGTCTGACAACCACATGCATAGTATTAGTTTGCTTAACAAAGCTATCAGAACGGTTTTGGGCTTTGAGACATGGAGTTAGGAGTCGGGCATTAGATGCTACCCTAACGAACAAGAGTCACATAGGATGTGATTAGCAAGTGTTGCTTACCTATGTCACTAATCTTCTAGCAGTGATGCCAAAGCTCATAAGGAGTTAGATGAATATGGATCTTATCCCACAATGTGTCGTTAGAGGGAAAGCGATCATTTTACATATTGTGGCACATCTTTTATTTGATAGAAGATCAACATAGCATAGTGCTGAACCTTATATTTTTGTTGTAGATCAAGGCACCTACTACAAAGAATACTTCTGTTTTTAATCTGTGATCTATCCTAGAGAGGGAGAAATTATCTAGAACAAATTTTATTGACTGGTACAGGAACTTGAGAATTGTTCTCAAGCAGAAGAAAAAGGATTATGTTCTAGACAAACCCCACTTTGATGAACCAAAGGATGATACACCACTTGCTGAGAGGTGGGCTTATGAGAAGCACACCAGTGATTCAGTTGATGTCAGCTGTCTTATGCTTGCCTGCATGTCCTCTGAGCTTCAGAAGCAATATGAGGATAGGGATGCCTACGATATGATCGTGTGGCTCAAGGGTATGTTTGAGAACCAAGCACGGACTGAGAGGTATAATATCTCAAAGTCCTTGTTTGCGTGCAGGTTGGCAGGAGGCAGTCCAGTGAGTGCTCATGTGATCAAGATGAATGGCATGAAGAAAACATTGGCTGAATTGCATGGGATGCTCAAGACAGCCGAGGAGAGCCTTAAGAAAAATCCTAGTCATGTGATGATGGTTCAAAAGGAAAGTAAGAAGAGAAAGCGTAAGGGAAAGGCTAAAGCTCTAGATGTGATCTCGAGCTCCAAGTCTAATTCGGCTAGAAAGTCCAGGTCGGGTCCCGCTAGCTCTGACACTTGCCACCACTGCCATAAGCTTGGCCATTAGTGGAGAAATTACAAGTTGTACTTGAAAGAATAAAAGAAAAAGAAGGAAAACGTGACTTCCGCTTCAGGTATAAATATTGTTAAAATTTATCCTGCTACTCGTCCAAGTGATTCATGGGTATTTGATACCGGATCAATGATTCACACTTGCAAATCGTTGCAGGGGCTAAAAAGAACTAGAAAGTGCGTAAGAGACAAATTGGATGTTCGCGTCGGCAATGGTGCAAAAGTTGCTGCGTTGGCCGTCGGCGTCTATTCTTTGTCACTACCCTCAGGATTAGTTTTGGAGTTAAATAATTGTTATTTTATTCCCGCCTTGGGCAGAAACATTATCTCTTCGTCATGTTTAGAGGAAGACGGTTTTGAATTCATAATAAAGAACAAGTGTTGTTCGATATTTTCGAATGATATGCTCTATAGTGTTTGTCCATTGTTGAATGGCTTATATGTTCTGAATCTTGAGGATACACATGTTTATAACATTAATACGAAGAAACCTCGACTCAATGATTTGAATCCTACCTATGTCTGACATTGTCGTTTGGGTCATATAAATGAGAAGCGTATGCAGAAGCTCCATAGAGATGGGCTTTTAGAGTCATTTGATTTCGAATCGTTTGACACATGTGTATCTTGTTTACTTGGCAAGATGACTAAGACGCCTTTCACTGGTCAAAGTGAGAGGGCAAATGAGCTATTGGTCATTGTACATACTGATGTATGTGAATCAATGAGTTCTATAGCCAGAGATGGATTTCAGTACTTCATAACTTTTACCGACGACTTTAGTAGATATGGTTACATCTACTTAATGAGGCATAAGTCGGAATCCATTAAAAAGTTCAAGGAGATCCAGAATGAGGTACAAAATCATACTGGCAAGACAATCAAATTTCTACGATCGGATCGTGGAGGTGAATATTTGAGCCATGAGTTTAATGATCATCTGAAGCAGTGTGGAATCGTTCCATAGCTGACTCCACCTGGCACTCCTCAGTGGAATGGGGTGTCCGAGCGGAGGAACTGAACTTTATGAGACATGGTCCGGTCGATGATGAGTCAAACTGATATTCCATTGTCTTTCTAGGGATTCGCTTTAGAAACTGCTACTTTCACGTTAAACAGAGCTCCATCTAAATTTGTAGAGAGAATGCCATATGAGATATGGACAGGGAAGTGTCCCGGACTATCTTTTCTAAAGATATGGGGTTGTGAGGCCTATGTACAACGTTTGACGGCTGATAAGCTTACTCCAAAATCTGATAAATGCTTCTTTGTGGGATATCCTAGGGAAACCAAAGGATATTATTTTTCTAACAAGGAAGAAGGCAAAGTGTTTGTCGCTCGGAATGGTGTCTTTCTAGAGAAAGAGTTTCTCTCAAAAGGGGTTAGTGGGAGCACAGTGCGTCTCGAAGAGGTTCGAGAGCGACTAGAAAGTGTTTCAGCTTCTACTGAACCAGAACTCGACATGTAAGATGTAGCAGAGCCTCTTGTCGAGACACCAGCCCCATGTCGGTCGGAGAGGTTGAGTCATGCGCCCGAGTGGTTAGCGTTTTTGACCACTAGGCAGCGCGACATATTATTGTTGGACAATGATGAACCTAAGACCTATTCGGAAGCGGTGATGGTACCAGACCCTAAGAAATGGCTTGGAGCCATAAGATCCGAGTTAGAATCCATGCGAGAGAATCAAGTATCCTTAAGTACTTGAGAAGAACTGAGGATATGTTCCTGGTCTATGGAGGCGAGGAGAAGCTCGTTGTAAATGGTTACACCGATGCCAGCTTCCAAACTGATAAGGACGATTCACAATCGCAGTCTGGATTTGTGTTCTGCCTCAATAGAGGTGCAGCGAGTTGGAAGAGTTCCAAGCAAGAAACGGTTATAGATTCAATGACAAAAGCCGAGTATATTGCAGCTTCGAAAGCTGCGAAGGAGGCAGTTTGGATTAGAAAGTTTGTTTCTGAGCTGGGTGTTATCCCTAATACGTCCAGTCCAATGGACCTCTATTGTGATAATAGTGGTGCCATTGCGCAAGCCAAGGAGCATAGGTCACACTAGAAGTCCAAGCACATACTACGACGCTATCACCTGATCCGTGAGATTATAGATAGAAGTGATGTGAAGATATAAAAGGTGCACATGGATTTGAACATAGCCGATCCATTGACGAAGCCTCTCTCACAGCCCAGACATGAGGCGCGCTTGAGCTCTATAGGTATTAGATACTTACGTGAGTGAGTCGAGTGTATGTGAGAAGAAGTTAGTTTGTCTATGCTGATGTATATTTGGATAATTAGTTATCTTGTTCCTTGAATAAATGTCTTTTACATTGATCAGCAAGTTGATGACTTGTTT
>KE370997.1:413477-424842 GCA_000418225.1 Zizania latifolia
ATTTTCATGCGATGTCATCAATGGTGGAACCTCATATTCAGATGTTTATCAACTTTTAAAACTATGTAACAACTTTTTTATTATTAAATTTATTCATCATCCATAATCCATCATCCTGAAAGTTGATTAGAGGGAGAAAAATTTTACAAGCTTATTCATCATCCATAATCCATCATCCTGAAAGTTGACTAGAGGGAGAAAAATTTTACACTTTGCAGCGAATATTAACGCTTCTGGAGCTTCCGAGGTTTTTTTGGATGTTTCTGCCAAGATGATCAATTAAAGAATCGACTTCTTTATGAATTTTTAAATAATTTTTGGCATGCGTGATTAAGTTTTGTGAGGGCAATAATCTGCATTCGCCCTCTGCCTTTTGAGCTGTTATCTGTTTATTGGGAGCAATAAACTATTTTTTTGTAAAAAACTTGAGTAATAATCAATTATCGGGATTAAGCAAAATGTCTTACCCCCTTGTTTAAAAGAATAACTTAAACGATCTCATAATATATTATTAATCCAAATTGGTAATTCTAAATAACAAAAAATACGGATTATAAATAATAGAATCAATCCAACGTAAGATCGAGTAGTTTATGAGTACTAATAGTGTATCCGTGCTAACGCTACGGTAAAAATCAAAATACAATAAATATCTTGAACTTGAAACGAATAATGAAATAAATTATGATTCACACCAAAGATAAATATTACAACCTGCTCATAAAACCACACAGTTTTCCATGTGCTTTCACTTGAAGGTACGGAGTTCTCAACACATTTGCTCCTATAGAAAGAGAGACAAAAAGAGAAAGAGAGTTTCTATAGAAATACAATGAAATTATCATGGAACTACAATACATACTATCATGATTCATCAAACTTTTCATGCCTTAGGCTTGTCTCAAATATGTTTAGTGCCTGTAAAAGTTAGAGTCGATGAATTAAATGACAGAAAATATAATTTGATTACTATTGAACAACGTAAAAGTTGGATCAACATACAGGCACCCATGTACCGACAAGAATTTTAGCCCCAGCTGCAGCAAGAGCCTTTGCAATTGCCCAGCCATAGCCATTATCATCAGCAACTCCAGCAATGAATGCCCTTTTACCTGAAAGATTATAGATACACAAGAATTGCATCAATTAAGAAGGCTTCGAACATATTAGCTCAAGTTCCCTTAAAATTTTCTTTTGTTCTCTCACTAACATTCCATTCAAACCAGTAAAAAATGCAACATGGCAATAAATAAAAATACTTAAAGTTACAAAGTAAAATCCTTTTATATTGTGATCTCTTGGGGATCACATGCTAATGCCTAACGTATGTGGATTGTTGTGTTTGAGTAAAAGAAAATGTAGGTGGGTTGCTACACTTCATATCAGTTTATGAAAGCATTTATATATGACTTTTTTTACGAGAAATCAGATAAAGCTAAAGATGGTATTTTAATTTAGTATGTGTAGTTCATGGATGAGGACATTTAAGTTTGGTATTTAATTCAAGACCATATCTATGCAAGAATACAGAGCATGTGAAACCCTATTTTTGTTTTTCTAGAATTTTCTAAAATATCTACACCTAGAAAAAAAGATCTTGGCTATGTGCATGTTAGCTATGTAGAGACTGAAAGAGTTCTTAGAACAATTATACCTTCTTGATGTAATTGCCTAAGTTCAATAAAAGCTTCTATTATAAAAAAAGTAAAAAAGAATCTTGAAACACTTGTCATTTGCAGTACGCCAGTAACCTTTTTCACAGGCCTAGAATTACAAAATTAGATTCAACAAAGGATTCGATTTTACATCTAAGATGATTTGAGTCATCTAACTACGATAAGCGCGCGCGCACACACACAAACACACACACACACACACACACATATATCCATGAGCATCCATAGCTGTTAGTTGCAGAAGAAAAATTAAGATTGGAACTTAAGCAATCAAAATGATTCATGAAAATCTGAATGTGTCAAAAACATAATCACATAACATGATTACTACAGATATGCATCTATAGTGTTACCTCTAAGATCAATCGGTAACCCTAACACGCCTGCACCATCAATCGAGCAGCACCAATTGCAATAAATGATCTCCTCCGCCAGTCAAGAAGGCACTCTGCAGAATGTATTACATGCAGATGTGCATAAAGACTTGAGTTTGGCATGTAGTCATCCACCAGAATGCGTTCAGGTCCATCAGCACCATATCGACGAAAGCTCAAGAGATTTTTGTGCTTCACTCTTCCCAAAATCTCGACATCTGAAGCAAATTATGTCTAAGTCACAATTTTTGCACTCTTCAACTTCTTTACACCAATCTGCATCAAATAAATGTCAGCAAAATCCAAACAATACTTTTCTTAAAAAAGGAGAAACTACTTTCAGGGCCAGACTACTGTGGTACGTTGCACTCTATAGTCATTTTTATTTAAAAGAAGTCCGACATAGTTGCAGCCATGACAGGAGATACGTGGAACCCCCTTTTGTGCAAGATGCAGATCTGCAAACCTGTAGTCAGCCCATCTTACGAATTGTATCTAAGTTGACTTGCCTATGACAACATTTCATGCCTATTCAATGAAAAAACCAATCAAAGATAATGTTCTACAACATAATTAAAAAAATCTAGCTGGTAGTTGCTTGGTTTTAGTGAGACAGCTATCAATAGGATTTGCTAATGGTGCAAAGTAATGATAACTCAAGACTAAGCAACCATAAAACAAGTAAAAAACATATAAAGAAGAGACAATTGAAATTCTATTTCTCCACATAGACAGAGTTGTGAAGAACTGAAACCTGAGAACCATCCCAAACTTGTCCCAATAGACACTCCCGAGTGGTCCTTCTCCAATCTTGTTGTCATAATTGAAGCTATTTGTCGCTGACCAAAGTTCTCTCAATGAAAACACCCACCTCAACGATCCAATGCCCTCATCGCTACTGTTAAATCAAAGCCATGAAACACATGATGAGCTACCAGTTAACCACCCATTAATTCTATTTACAAATATTTTTAGTACCATTACATACTAATTCCAAGCAAGAGAAAGAAAACAATCATTCATATTACACAAGTATTATTTGGCCAAACCAATAAGCCACAATCACCTCATGATGTTTCTGATCATTGTTGCTGGTGACTAGTAAAAATCACAGCATAACAATAAAGTGGGAAAGTACCTGGAGTATTTTTTAGCTAGGAGGTCTTTGAACACTTTTTGCTCAACATGGCAACCTGATAGATTATTAGCATAGCAGTAGTTGACAAGTACATTTTCCAGGAGTACAACAAGCATCTAGAATGCATCTTCCTCTATCTTCATAACAAGCAAAAACAGAGTATCTACATAATTTAAACCCTGCATTACATGTTGTCAGTAACAGAGATTTTATGTGAAACAGTATATTTAGCTCCCTGAAGAAGCTCAGCCTGACGAACCTGCACGAAGACTTCAAAACACAATGGAACAATAACGGAATGCACCAGAAGATGCTGTATGTTGCAGATGTCATTGTCTAAATGTTGCAGATTGGTTCGTTTGCATCAGTATTCCTGTATAAAGTCTGCCTGCGTGCATGTACGTTGCCCATTTACTTCTTTCCAATAAGGTGTCAGGTTTGCATATGATCGGTAAAATTTACTCTTGTAACATTTCATACCATCGTTACGAACATTCAAGGACCATCTACTTTCTTTGCCTTAAGGAAGCCCTATACTATCAAAGATTTATTTCATGTAAGAAACATGTTGCATTTTTATAAACGGCATTTTCATGCGATGTCATCAATGGTGGAACCTCATATTCGGATGTTTATCAACTTTTAAAACTATGTATCAACTTTTTTATTATTAAATTTATTCATCATCCATAATCCATCATCCTGAAAGTTGATTAGAGGGAGAAAAATTTTACAAGCTCATTCATCATCCATAATCCACCATCCTGAAATGACTAGAGGGAGAAAAATTTTACACTTTGCAGCGAATATTAACGCTTCTGGAGCTTCCGAGGTTTTTTGGATGTTTCTGCCAAGAAGATCAATTAAAGAATCGACTTCTTTATGAATTTTTAAATAATTTTTGGCATGCGTGATTAAGTTTTGTGAGGGCAATAATCTGCATTCGCCCTCTACCTTTTGAGCTGTTATCTGTTTATTGGAAGCAATAAACTATTTTTTTGTAAAAAACTTAAGTAATAATCAATTATCATGATTAGGCAAAATGTCTTGCCCCCTGTGGAAAAGAACAACTTAAACGAGCTCATAATATATTATTAATCCAAATCGGTAATTCTAAATAACCAAAGAATACGGATTATAAATAATAGAATCAATCCAACGTATGATCGAGTTGTTTATGACATAACAGAAGCTTCGCCGATTCACAGAAACGCTCACAGCTCACTGTGTTTCACTGGCTGGAATTTTGCCGATTCACAGAAACGCTCACAGCTCACTGTGTTTCACTGGCTGGAATTTTGTCGGACAGCTACAGTCCATATGACAATGTGGGAAAACTGAAGAAAGAACAGAGTGAAACAGAGAGTTGGTGATGCAGACAACTTGAAGCTTTTCTTCGGTTTCTTTCCATTAAGCTAAGTTTGGTACAACTTTATATTTAAGATTTTTTAGAGCTAGACAAATCTAGATTCAAGAAATATTAGAGCTAGAACTATACCAAACAATCATTTACTCTTTGGGGGAGTTTGTTACATGCAAACATGCAACAGACGCACCATCCCACATGATGGCTTCAAGCTCGTTCAGAAAAAATAGCTGAAAAAATCGGCCAAACTGAATTCTCTTACCGGAAAATATTATATGTGGCTGTCTAAATTGGTGTTACACCTAGGCTGAGTGAGATAATATGATGATAAAGGGCACAAGAAGTGAGAATCCCCTTTGAATTGACACCACTTAAATGAATAAGCTAATCCGATGACACGTGGATAATCTAGACAGACATGGTCCTCACAAAAAGAACTTTGAAGCCTATCTTACGGAATTTATTTCCTTTGTACCATGGACTATTCCCAGATGGCCATTACATGCATAAAAATAACTGAAACAACTGTAACACAGCTACTAATATAACGATAAAAGAGAAATGCTCAAGATTTCATAATCAGCTGATAGTTTATTTCCGCATACATGTGTGCAGAGGTACATCAAATGAAAGATCGATGGCATTTATCGAAAAAAACAGAACACACACTAGAAGGAAAACATCAAAATTATTTATGTGATACTAATCCAGATGGGGGTCTCACATGAAGAAGTTTGAAATTCCTCCTATAAGAAATTTATTTTTTGCATCCAGCATCACCATCGAGTCGTCCAAGCCGTTTAGAGCTAGCTAGCGCCTGAACTCGATGCTGACGACGAGGAGCCCTCTCATGGGGACGACGCTGTTTGTCATAGATATCCTCGCGATAACGGCGTCCGGTCCTTGGACATGTTCGGGTCTGATCTGAAACCACCCAAGCTCCATCTCCATCAAACCGTCGTCCCCGGTTTCAACAGGTAGTGCAGGGCCGTCGTCTTGCGGCGGTGGATGGCCGCCGCCGGCGACGACGAGGCGGACAATGCGGTCCTCACTGGCCGGGAGATAAACCTCGCCGCTGCGTAGCCGGATCTCCGAACGCGGACGAACAGTTTGGAGGCCGCAATGGTTGGGCGCCAGCTTGTACACCAGGTATGCCCGGTACATTGTGTCCAGCTCCAGCTGCTCGGTTGCGATCTCGCCGGAGACATCAAACCAGTGAGCCCCTTGGAGTCCTGCGCTTTCCGTAAACCTAGACTTGTCCAAATTAATGCGTGTTGGAGAAAGCTAGAAAATGTTTTTATATTCCAGGTCACCATTAACACAAACCAGTACGACTCACCTGAAACTCTAAAAACCTAGAAAAAAATTTTATGGTAAGATACTATAATTTTTAGCGTTAATTTTAGTACTTGTTGGTATGTCAAGTACTAAAAGATACCAAAATTAACACTAAAATTATAATACCTCTTATACGTCTTCAAAGACTATAAAATCACTCTAGAAATATAATTGCATCAAGGTGTGTTAGGGACTCGATTAGGAGGGTATTCCAATAAATAAGCCTACCTATTTCAAAAGCAATCCTACTATCATCGACTATATACAAATCTTATAATGAACATGAAAATGACCTCCATAATATATTAGGAGTCCTACCAATATTCCTAGAACCAAACAAACTCTTTGGCGAAGTAGTTGAGGATGCCACTCAACGACTGTTTTAATAATCATTTCCGATTAAGACTTTTGAAATTTTTACAGCTATCTAGTTTTATAAAATTTCAAAAACCGATCCAAAATTAAAATTCTTAATAAAAATGATTATTAAAAAAATTCACCCAACTCCATGGAATACGAGAAATTCTCAAAATATACCTTGGGTGCTCATGCGGGCCTAAGATCCAATCGTTTGCGGGCCCCAAGCCCAATTCTCTTGCAAACAGCGTGTGGCTCATTATCATTTGGATGTCCTGTAAGATGTTTGGCACATCTTCGGCTTCGATATCCATGCTGATCTGGAGTTCATATAATAAAATAAATTAGTTTTAGATTTTATTTTTAATTAAAGATGAAACCATATAGTTTAAGATTTCTTAGAGTTATATTTAATCAGCTCCAAAATTCATAAATATACATTTGGATTATGCCAAACAGGTTAGAGCCTATGTCTACGTGATATATGATATATCCAATAGAGTTGTCAAAACAAATTAAACCACTTTTAATTACGGAGTGGTATGCATGATCGACATTTAAGAAACTCGCGTGACTATAGACAAGCTAGCATAATCTCTCACGGTTAACACCCGTGATCTATAACGTACGGTTAAATATATAAACCGCTAGAAACATTTTGTCAACATCTAACAGTTAAAGACCCGTCCGCCAATTTTTACTAATCGATTTGTAACGATGAATTAATTAATTAAGTTAGCTGTTTCACAACAGAAAAATATTTTTTCTTCCTAGTATCTGTATATATTAAGCTTTATTTGAAGCTTATGTCGAAATTCCTGCAATATATGAAGCTAGCTTGGACGTGCCATCTCCACTCCAGAGTACATGTGATCTAATTAATGGACTCAGCTCGATCGATGATAACTGATAAGTTGTATCACAAGTGTTGCCATGTAGAATCAGTTTATAGCGCGCGGTCAGTTTTTTTTAAACTTTATTTGAACAATTTTAAATTTGTTGCTAATACAAAACGTAACAATTATGGTTGAAGTGTGACCAGATGTTATTTTGCAATATGCACGCCCTTCAATTATGCGATGTATTTTTATTGGGCTATACCATATGATGTCACATAATATGGTGAGAAGCGTGTCTCAATGTCTAGTTAATTTTAGGGTGTGTCTAGTTAGGAGTGAGATGAGATGAAACGAATTATCCTATTTTGTAGGATGAAATAATTCTATCGATTTTTTTTAAGAATTGTTTAGTGTGAAGATGAATCTATCTTGTATTTTATTTGTTTCGAGGATAGAGTTGTTCAGGAAGAAGTGTCTGGGCCATCTACTCCGTTGCCAGCCAGCCCAGCCTCGCCACCTCCATCCTCCGTGGCCAGCACCACACATCCACCCCGTCTCTGTCCTCAGCTCCGGCATCCATGGCATCCCCGACGACCACCACTCTTCCTCAGCCTCCCCGCCTGCCTCGGCTGCGTCGGCATCCTTTTCCTTGCTGAGATGGATCTCACCGAGGAGGAGGCCTACAAGCTCTCCTGGCCTGCTCCGCCATGCTGCTCCACTTTGCCCCGCTGCGCTACCACTCCGCCATGTAGCCGCACGAGCACTAGCGCTAGCACAAGCGGAAGCTGGATGACTCTATTTTAGGTTTTCTACGAGATGTGGCCATCTTGTATCTTAGAAAAATATTTCATAAACTAGAATGGCTTAGATCCATTCACTCTAACCAACACATGCAACGAGATGAGATAGAACGATTTCATCATACCTCGCTCTTCATCCAAACATATCTCCTTAAAAAGAAATTCCTATTGATAAGAACACATTATATCATGTTAATATATAATTATTATAAGCACTAACCTGGAGGAAACCCAATGCAGGAGAATCGAAGAAATGAGTGCTCGACCAATATATATTGTGTTGTCGATCGATCAGGGTCTATTTATAGGATGATCCAGGACTTGGATGCACTATCGTCTAACATACGCAATTAAAAATGTGCAGGCCAGTTAGTTCGATAATATAAGAGCTCTGTTACGGTACACCCATTACCTCTTAAGAGATAATACTTAAGATTAAACTAGACCATTGATTTTAGTTAGGATTAAAAATAAACTAAAATTAAAAATACTTGGTGACCGGCAGATAAATAGAAAGTTAGCGCAGAAAATTGGAAAGTATAAGCAGAAAATTAGAAAATTAGCGTAGAAAATTAAAAAGTCTATGCAGAAAAATCAAGAGTGATCTACCTCCTAGGAGGTAATAGGTCACCATCTTTAATCCTAGCCATTAGATCAAAACAAATAAATGATTCATAATATTTCTGGTGTATCGTAAAATTTGCCTAATATAATACAAACAATGTTTGGAACAAACAAATATAATGTAAGCCATTCCACATGGGTTTGCATGGAATGATTGGTGTTACAGATTAAGTTTCCTATGTACGTATGATGTATCACTAATTCGCTGTCACACACACATATTGCTGTAAATAATAAAGAACATTGAGAACAATATACAAAGAAGTTTAACCTAAGGAAAACCCATGTGTGAGAATATATACATACGTACGTACGTACATACATACATACGTACTTACATACATCCATCTCACTAATTGGCTGTCACACTCACACACACATATTGCTGTATATACATTTTGGATGAACAGGAAAATAATAAAGAACATTGAGAACTCAATAATAGACAAAGAAGCTTAACTTAAGGAAAACCCATGTGTGAGAATATATATGGGAAATTTTACAGTCCTTTAGTAGGTACCACAATTTTTAGTGTTAATTTTGGTATCAAAATTAACACTAAAAATTATGTTATCTCTTGATACTTTCTAAAGAACGGTAAAATCACTCATATATATATATATCACTAATTATTAGAGATACGACCTCCGGGTACTCTAAGATGGGTTTTGATGGATCAGACTGAAGATAGACCCAGTCTGCATGGTGTCTGGTACAACCTAAGAAGAAGTCCGGCGCTGATTAGGGAGCTTAGCACCTAAACAGTTAGTTGGATATAAGATTTAGTATTAGAAATAAAATATGTATAGATATCCTTGTAAATAGGAGATAATGTAGAGTCCAGTTATGATCTCTTGGTTCTAGGAAGCTGACTCAGGTCTGGTTTCATATCTAAACACCTCGCCCCTGAAACTCTATAAAGGGGACAAGAGACCCCTCCAAAGACATCCACGTTTACATCTAGTTTTAGCTTACATCTACGATCAAGCTTACATCTAGCCTTAGCCTTTAAGCCATGGATTCATAAGTTGATCCATACATCAATCCACAAACACAGGACGTAGGGTTATTATCCTCCAAGAGGCCTGAACCTGTCTACATCTAGCTCCATTGATTTTTGAGTCGACCATAGAGCTTCGATCATAACGCTTCAACATACAAAGTATTATCATGGGTATCCTTATAGGTGGACTGCTTGGCAAAACCTCGACACTAATTAGCCATCACACTCTCACACACACACATATTGTTGTATATATATTATGGATGAACATGAAAATAATAATTAAAGATCATTTAGAACAATAGACAAATAAGTTTAACCTAAGGAAAACCCATGTGTGTATATATATACGGGGCCTTTACGGTACAACAGATACCTCCCAAGAGGTAAGAGTTATAATTAATCATAGATCTTCATTATATATAATTAAATAAATTAAATATTAATTAAATGTGTAGTTACCCACAACAGCAGGTCACCTCTCCTGTGCGCCTCTATAGTTCGGTTGGATCCCTGTCTCTGGTCGGCACCACCCTGCGCCTCGGTCGGCCTAGCCCCATGCCCTAGCCGGTCCCGCCCCACGCCTGGTGTCGCTCTACACCGCCCGTGCCCAGCGCCCTGCGCCACACCATGCACCACGCCCCGCGCCGCCCTGTGCCTCGGTTGGCCTCGCCCCTTGCCCTGACTGGCCCTGCTCTGTGCCCTGGCCAGTGCTGCCCCGCGCCCCATGTACCGTGCCCCGGTTGGTGTCCCACGCCCGGCGCTGCCCCATGCACCGTGCCTCGCCCAGAGCCCCACGCCACCCGTCCCCGCTCTGGCCCACGTTGCACCACGTGCAGAAGGGAGCAGGAAGAAAGTAAGCGGATGAAGAAAGAGAAAAAGGAAGAGAAATAAAAAAATAGAAATAAAAAAATAAAAAGAAAAAAGAAAAATATATGAGGTAATTGATCACCTTCTTTAAATCATTACTGTTAGATCTAAAATAATTAACGGTCCTTATTTATTTGTTTATACCGTAAAATTATTCATATATAATGATGTATCATTAATTTGCTGTTACACTGTCACACACACATATTGTTGTATATACATTATGGATGAACAGGAAAATAATAAAGAACATTGAGAACAATAGACAACGATGTTTAACCTAAGGAAAACCCATCCATGAGAATATATATATATATTTATATATGGTAAATTTTACGGTACATCAGAAATATTATGAATCGTTCATTTATTTTGATCTAATGGCTAAGATTAAATTAAGATGGTGACCTATTACTTAGGTCACCCTTATTTTTTTTAATTTTTTTATAATTATGTTTTTTATGCTGTAGAAGGCTGGTGCTGCTTTTTCAAGAATCTTTCAATTATCAATGCTGATTTCTCTCCAACATGCATGACGCCTCCTTAATTATAGGGCGCCGATTTTTCTGATGCATGCAATGTGAGTTGATTTTTCCTCCTGCATGGCGCCTGCTTCCTTGATTTTCCTCTTGCAGCATGGCGCCTCCTTCCTTGATTTTCTGCATGCGGCACGCGCAGGAGGCAGTGGTGACCGGTAATAGCTGGTCACCAAATAATTTAAACTTTAGTTTATTTTTAATTCTAATTAAAATCAATGGTCTAGATTAATCTTTAAGTATTACTCTTAAGAGGTAATGGTTATACCGTAATAGAGCCCATATATACACACACATATATATATATGTATCACTAATTGGCTGTCACACTCGCACACCCATATTGCTGTATATATATTATAATGAACAGGAAAATAATAAAGAACATTGAAGACAATAGACAAAGAAGTTTAACTAAGGAAAACCCATGTGTGAGAATATATA